>JAAEAF010006872.1:0-43651 GCA_011037195.1 Triatoma infestans
ATTTACATAAAGATGAATATTTACATAAAGATATTCTATCAATGAAATTCAATTATATTGTATTGTGTATGTAATTTAAGAAAAATTGTAAAAGCAACCCTTTGTATGAGCTCAGCTCTAGAACAAATAAATGATTCTGTATTGGACCTGTTTAACACGACCTAACAGCAGATTATGTCTCTATACTCTTGTATGTATTTAATTGGAAGGGATTTTAATTGTAGAGGGGGCATATTACCTACTTATGATGGCTTACTTAATAATTCTTATTAAATATCTGAACATTCTTCAAAAGATAATTTTTGTAATGAGAAGGGAAAATCGCTTATAGATTTTATGGGAATTAATTCTTTCGTGTTAGTGAAATGGTAGATCACGTCATGATAGTCCAGCCCAGTTCACTCATGTATCATTTCTAGGCCAGAGTGTGATTGATCTTTTGGGTAGATAGTCAGCTTGCTGTAATGATATGGCAATGTCAAAGCCATCACAAAATATAACAAAAGAAAAGAATAATTTATTACTAGTGGCCCCACAGCCGGCCGCTGCCTTTTCAATACAAAGGTATCAAAGACAGGCACCGATAAAGCCCTGTCTATTGAACAGAAGCCACCTGGTCTTTGAAAGTCGCCGATGGGCGACCAAATCTGGCCACTGACCTGAATCACTGGTCGCCGACCTAACCAAGGTCGCACGCTACTAGAGATGTCTTAGTGTGAGAACTTACTTACACACTTGACAGTGTGTGAGTAAGACTAATATAAACTTCGCTCCACTGGAAGAGGGGATCATTATATCATTCATCATTATACGAGTAGCCACATTATTATATCAGTATCATTTTTACAGCAGCAATTATACTTGAGTTCCGAGCGCGTCCCTATACAAGGTTTATCTTATAATTATTTTCATAGTTGTGCATATTAGTTTATTTATTATAATCATTTTAAATTATTTTTTATTTAACTCTTAAAATTATTTATGTACTTTTATCAAATCATATTAATTGTAGTTACCATTAGGCTCATTCAAATTATTGTTAAAATATATTCTATTTTTATAAATCAGTGTTAGTAATTCAAGCAATAACTCTCTAAACTAACTTCCGCCTAATAAATCCCTCTTCAACACTTCTAACTTCATACCTCAGGAATCACGACAATTGATTCCACTACATTGCTCATCTTGTCAGGGATTTAGAATTCTTATTGACATTTATAACTCTGATCATTTTTCTGCACTAATAACTTTAGGTTATTATTTGAATGAAAATGTTACGGCACCTGCTAGAGTAGATTTAACTAGCACTTGTAAAAGTTCTTTTATTGTTTGGAATGATAAAAAATTGCTTTACTTGCCAATTGTTTGCTCCAGTCATCTAGAATTTCGATTGATTTTGGCATGGCGAACCTTGATTATATTAATGAAAATTTTCACTCCGTGATAATTGAATCTGTGAGAAAGTGTGATATGCTGGTTACTAAACAACCGAGATCAGTATCAGGGATGCCGGTTAAAAATCCTTGGTATGATGAGGAGTGTAAAACTCCAAAAAATAAAACAAAAAAGCTGTTGATTTTGTGTAAACGCGGAAATTTTGCTGGCTATCTTAAATTAATGTATGTACATAGTAAGAGTAGGTATACATGTTTAATTAAAAAAAAGAAAAAACTGTACCAATATCTATCTATTTCAGATAATATAGCTAAGGTTAATGATACAAAGACAGTTTGGAGCGCTATCAATGGTTATATGGGCAAATAGAAAGTAATTTCACCTATTAGTGTGGATGTTTGGCAGGATTTTTATTTACAATTATACCCCCGTAGATCCTTGATAATACACTTTATTTTGGTAATAGTAACCCTATTCTTGACTCGGTCATCATACAGGATGAAATAGTTTGTAGTATTGTGAGAAGTAAAAGAGGTAAAGCTGCTGGTCCTGATCTTATTGTCAATGAACTGTATAAACTGCTTCCTCAGAACTGGCTTTTATACTTAGAAGTGTTTTTTAATAAAATATTCTCTCTTGAGGTATTTCCTAAAGCATGTGTTCTATAACAATGTTTATGTTACATAAAAAGGGAGATAGAAATGATAAATGCATTTACAGGGGCATAAGTTTGGCTAATAGTATCCTCAAGATATTTACTCAGATTATTATGAGCCGTTTATTACTGTGGGAATCTGAGGTTGGTTTCTGCTATTCCGTAATGTCAATCTGGTTTCCGTCCGGGACGTGGTTGCGCGGATAGCATTTTTACATTTAACTCCATTATACAGTTCCACCTGCGTTTGCCGGGAAGAAAAATTTTTGCAGCCTTTATTGATTTTAAGAGGGCGTTTGACTCGGTTCCTCATTCGAGGTTATGGCATAAATTAAACGGAGAAGGAATTTCCTCAAAAATTTTAAATTTGTTAATAAATTTATACGAAAATGTCAATTTTAAAGTTGTTGCCAATGGAAAAATTAGTTCAGACATAGAAATGACTGAAGGTGTTATGCAAGGTGAAGTATTAAGCCCTTTTTTATTTTCTCTTTACATTGCTGATGCGGAAAAACTTTTTCGTGACAATAAAGTGCGCGGTATAAACATTGATGGTGTATCGGATGTGATTTTATTATTATATGCGGATGATCTGGTACTTCTGGGTGATTCGGTTATTGACTTGAATCACAAGTTATCTATTTTGAGGAATTATTGTCAGTTAAATGCTTTAACGGTTAATGCAGTAAAATCTAAAGTTGTTGTTTTTCACAAAGGCAGATTTAGAAAATGTAGTTATAAATTTTGGTATGATGGAATCAAATTGGAGATGGTAAACAATTTCGTTTATCTGGGAGTCCAATTTAATAAATCTTCACTTTTTCTAGAAACCGCAAAAAATTTTGTGAGAAAGGCAAATGTTGCATCTGGCTCTGTGATTAATATCTTAACCAAGTCAAAGTGCGATATTTGAAGCTCTCGTGTTAGAGTGTTTAACGCACTAGCCAGAAGTGTTATGCTGTACAATGCACAGATATGGAGTTTGAGATACATTAGCCTGCTAGAAAGAGCGCACGTCAATTTTTATAAAAGATTATTTCAGTTACCAAAAACTACTCCTGATTACATAGAACTGAATTTGGCATTCCTCACATTCTTCTTTATATAGTTAAAGTCTCACTGCGCTGGGTTAAAAATCTGGCTACTATGGAAAGTAAGAGACTGCCGCGTAAATGTTTTATTATGCTTTTAGAGTTACATGCGGATTCTGTAAATAGTCTGAAATATTACTGGTTCTCTCAGTTGAATAGTTTACTTTTAGAGCACGGTATTGAACTCAATCCAGAAGAATTAACCCGAGGTATTCATTTTTCTGTTAGAGAAATTGTTAATTCCTTAAAAGATAGTTTAAAGCATAGAGACAGGCAACTCCTTGAAAGTTCTCGATATAGTCAAATCTACAATGCTCTTCCACTCCTAACTAATGCTCCTCAGGAGTATGTTACTATCAGAATGTTATTTCGTATTATCAAATTGATAGCCCAATTGAGACTTTCAAATCAATATATTATGAAGTTAACTTTAAATAATATGACGTATACTGTAAACTGTAATCAGATCTGTACTATTTGTAATATGTTTGTGAAGGAAGACTTTTTTCATTTGTTTGCTCAATGCCCATATATACACCAATAAGAATGAATTATTTTAAATCTACTATACCCTCTAGAGTGGAGACAGTTATTCTCAGTTATCTACCCAGTATCTCTAAAGAAGATTTAACTTATTTTTGTTACTATATTGATAGTGTACTTAGGCTTCGGTTCTTTATTTTGAATGAGTAATTACATACAGTATTTCTTTTCTTTATTATCTGTATTGTTTTCCTTTAACTTTAATATTATTTTACCTTTAAAATTCATTTGCTTTATTGTTTGCATTGAGACATTATCATGTTTATTTTATTTTCTTTTTTTTACTTGGCTTTTGTTTGTTGATTACTTTAGTTAATTTTGTTCTGATTAAATGTACAATGTTTATTATTTTTTGTTTATTAAGCAGGTAGCTCATGCTATGTTATCTTTAATTTCTTTTTCTAGTATAACTTTCTTTACTTTTTTTATAGTCACTCTGTATGTAAAGGATGTAATCTTATAGACATAAAAATAAATAAATAATAAAATAATAAATAATATTTAGAATGAAGTGCAAAAAAGGAGGTAGTTTCAATAATCAACCAATGAAATAGAGCAAAGATATTTCGCTGTTGTGCCTTCTAAATGAAGTAGAAGCATGAATCCTCGAATAGCTACCGAAGAGTGATACAAATTTTAAGGCGTCACCACGCAACAAACTTAGAAAAACAACGAAAGCAATAATGCAGTTACTAACAGCGGAAATTAGAAACATTTAAGCACTTGATGAAATTAAAAAAATTACACTATTTTAGTGTTAATAATGGAAAAGAAGTCTGGGAAAATATTAGATTAGATTGAAAGGGAAGGGCGAGCCTCATACCACTGTGACCTACATCAAGAGGTCTATTGTGGATCTCCTCAAATTATAGCGCTTCGCCCTCTTAATCAGGCCTAGCAAAGCTGACAGTGGCTTCGTCATGAAGCTCGTGGCTTCGGGATTGCTTGTCCCCAGTTGAAGAAACCTTCCCCTCATCAGACACGCACATTTACAAGGCATGTGCACCTGGACTTAAGCCTAGGAAAAAGGAAAATATTCAGTATCTGAGAGAATGATCTTTAAACTGAATTATCCAAATTTTGATCAGCTGATTTGAGCCATTGCTGACAAAGTAAACAGTGTTATGAGATAAGCTTCCTCCATAGGTAAGCAAAATTAGCTATCGAAATGTTATAATCTATCTAGGAAAGATTATTTTGGCTATAATAAATCAGGTGTGCTGGGCGCAAAAAGGAATTGTAAGCCAAGAGGATATATAAAGAAATGGTAGTAGCAATCAGGATTAAAGGCGGACACTCCAGTGAATGTACCGTCTAAACTACCTTATAAGAGAGAGTGTGGTTTCAGCAGAAAACAGGAAAGCCTATTCTTTTGCACTGGATATAGCGGCGAGGTTATTTGATGCAGGTCTGGTCCCTTGAAAAAAATGATGAGATTTTAGGTTATTGTAAATGATGAAACGGTAAACTGCCGCAAATAGAAGCTAAGAATATAAGGATATGAATTAGTGATGCCCAACACTAAATTAACTTCGTTCCAAAAGATTTTATTGTGGTTTCCTTGCATGCCATTTATTTGTACCTCGTGGATAATCGTTTGTAAAGTGGAAGTAAGTATGTATGGTAGTAACAAGTAACTCTAAATTTGTCTACAGGTAAGCAAAAAACCAACCTAGGAGTTGGTAGGATTGTTAAGCTTCGAATTCAGGGCATAAAGAAAAGCTAGTTCATAAAAATAAAAAAATAATTAACATTATATTCCTATAATTAACAACGAATTTGAGAATAAATTTTGTTAAATATTTCACGATAAAGATAAATTCTTGATAATGTGATAGTGAAAGTATAAACAGATTTATAATTTCCTTAATGAAATAAAATTCTTATTATGTAAACCATTCATGGTTAGTTATTAGTCGTAGTCATTAACTAAACACAGTACTAACCTTCCGTTCTACCATGGAGTGAGAGTGACTCCGTCTCAACACAGTAATCCATTAATCAATATAGAACGGCGTCTGTGATAATTACAATTAATGCTTTCCAGAAGGGCAACCTCCTGGGATATTGTTTCGATCATAGAGTCCATTGTGTCGTAGAGTCAGTCACTCGGCGAATTACCGTTCCATGTTTCTATTGTTCTCTATCATCCTCCTTCGCTTTACAACATAACACATAATATATAGGGAAACCTTTCCCCAGTGCCGTTGTCAACACGTCTAACAGTTTGAGGTTCGTCCAAACAACTAATATCCCATACCATTAAACTAGACTTCCTATTAAACAAATGACATCATGTAATTAAATTTTGCTGAATATAAACTTTGATCAATGTTTAGAGTCATATTTGTACTAATCGATTGGAATTTTTTGGCAATTTTTCTGAATAAGTTTTATATGTTTGTAAAAATAAGTAAATCGCATAAACAGAAAAAAAGAAAAAAAAAATTTTGGGTTTTCTAAACATATTAGAAGATTAGATTTGATGATTTAAAGAAATATAATCAGAATAATATCATTACCAACTCAATTAAGATAAATTTATTTAAATAAATGAGATTTGATTTTCATTTATTCTATTGCAAACTATTTCTCTATGCGTTTCGGACCTAATGCAAAGTGCCCTAACATGGTATATTGTTGGACACAGGATAAGGGTCTTGCTATTAATCCTATTAAGACCCAGGCAATTCTATTTACTCATAGAAGGAAGATAGTAGGTTGTACACCTCCTAGGTTGTTAGGTACTTCCATACAGGTTAGCAAATCAGTGAAGTTCCTTGGAGTAATTCTCGACAGTAAATTGAACTGGTCGGAACATGTTAAGACACAACACCAAAAGGCGATAATCTCCTTTTGGCAATGTCAAAGAGTTGTAGGTAAGAACTGGGGGATCACTCCCAAGACGATGTTCTGGATTTATTGCATGGTCATTAAACCTAGGTTGGTATATGCGGCTTTGTGTGGTGGCGTCGCATTGAAACACGATCCGCTAGGCAGCTGTTGGAAGAAATCCAACGTTTGGCTTGTCGGCCGTGACTGGTGCGTTTCGGACTACACCGAACGCATTTATGGAGACTTTGTTAGGGATTCCACCAGGCAATGAAAGCCTGTTATAGAATTAAACAGGCAGATTTTGGCAGGGTAAGCGATAAGGTCATTCTACCATTTATTGTGAGATGCTTTTAAGGATTCCCATTACAGGTTTCCCTTCTGATTCGAATTTGAAGACTTTCGTCTTTGGTCATTCCTACAGGGTTAAGTTACCTTCTAGGAAAGACTGGTTAACCCTGGGTCCGTCTAGGGTGATTCCTGAGAATTATATCCGATGCTACACAGACGGTTCCAGGATGGCTGGTAGGTCTGGGGCTGCCGTCTATTTTGAGACGGGAGACCATTTGGTAGCGCCTCTTGGTGAGTGTGCCACCATTTTCCAGGCTGAGGTTTATGCAATTCTTTGCTGTATTTTGGATGAGAGGGTGCGTAACACTAATTTAAAAGGTGTTTGTATCTGCTCGGACAGCCAGGCTGCGTTGAAGGCGCTTAATTCATGTGTCTTCACTTCCAGATTGGTGTTGGAATGTTCTAAAAGACTGGAAGATCTTTCTTCATTAAAGGATGTGCTTCTGGTCTGGGTTCCAGGTCATATGGGAATCGTTGGGAATGAGGAGGTGGATAGGTTTGCCAAATTAGGCGCCTCTCTCCCTTTCATTGGTCCAGAGCCTGCTGTTGGTGTGTCTTCTCGCACATGTTTATCAGGCTTTCAGATATGGATGACCTCACGGCACTCATCCTTATGAATGAGTGCAGTGGGTTGTCGGCAGTCTAAAATGCTCATTGGGGGTCCGGACGGAGCTTTGAATAGCGGGGTCCGATGTCTTTACGGACCTCCCTCAGGCATCTGGTTGGATTCCTCACTGGGCATTGTGGTTTAAGGAGAAGATCTCTATATAATGGGACTCGTGCCTGACCCCTTTTGTAGAGTTTGTGAGACTGAGGAGGAAACACCCATGCATCTATGACAAATTGTTTGGGTTGTGAGGAGATTAGGTTTAGGACCTTCGGCCGGAGTAGGATATCGGTAGAGGATCTTAAGCTGTGTCCTTTTAAGGTTTTGGTCCGATTTGTTCGGTCTGTGGTGAAACTTAGATGGTTAAAACCTGGCCTGGATTTTCTTTCTAGTCCCAGTAGTTGTTATTCTTTAGGGGTAGCTATATGGGCCCTGGGAGGCTTTGGATAGCGTAGGGTTTGCCCTCTCCTTCTATGAATAATAATAATAATATTAATAATAATAATAATAATAATAATAATAATAATAATAATAATAATAATAATTTCTCTATGCGGGAAGGCTGTTAGTATAGTAGTTATGAGCATGAACTTGTAAGTGGGAGGTTCCCTGTTCGAGTCCCGCGTATAACTACTAAATTTTATATTCGTTTAAAAAATCTTGATAGTAAAGCCCCCATCCATGACATCTAATTTGGTACTTGGACGTTAAGCCCGTTTAAAAAAATAGGCTTATTGCTCTTTCTCTCTGCACAGGGTGCCAACAAGCCCCGGATAGGATCTCCAGTTAATGTAGCGTTCCTCCGGATTTCGCAGCTTGGCCTTTCTGGCATTCTGAGAGGTAATTGTTGTCGCGTCATAAAGATGCAATGTTTGTATTTAATTTCAGATAAATATCATATTTATTAAATAAATATATTCCATAGCCCTACATTGTTCATCTACTCTCATTTTTAGTGAGATCCATTACCTAAGGTATCCTTTAGTTTAATAAATATCCTTCTATAGTTAAAGGGTATTAATTTTATATACTTCCACATCTTGCCTAATATCAAGTAATTGTCTACCTCATAAGCCGGACAAACCATAATTATATGCAATAGTTGTGGTGGTTGTTTCCGCAGAACTGGAAAGCATCAGAGACATTTTCCGTGGTAGCCTGCTTCATTTTGTGGTCATCGCTCGGTTTCGGGCGTTCGCCCATCTTCAGGATGCTTTTTTCAGATACTGTGATAACACAGACTTGCACAGAGCAAATTCAGTTTACACACTGTCTGGTGTTTTCAATAGTTTTAAATACAATTAAAAAGACCAGTCAGTGTATAAACTGAATGTGCTCTGTGCAAGTCTATGTTGTCACACTGTCTGAAAAAAGCATCCTGAAGATGGACGAACGCCCAAAACCGGTCGATGACCACAAAATGAAGCAGGCTACCACGGAAAATGTCTCTGATACATAATTATATGCTATAATCTTGACTTTCGGCAGTTTGGGAAACTTATTATTGCAATTTTGGATAAATATTTGTTATAGATCTTTGGTATGCTCTACGTGTCCACATGATGCTGGATTTTCTTTAATTTTTCAGATTCATTTGTAAACCTACTCTATACAAAAAACTTAAATAACCAATGGAAAATATAAATAATAATTATATTAATACTTATTAATAGGCATCAAACGTCACTTTATGTACTATACGACTATATGTCAAAAATTAAATAATTTATAGTAAAAACAAATCCTGCCAGGGATTATGGGGGAGATGGTGTGGGTATTCGATGGAGGGACGAAGATGAATGGAGCGAAAGCCTGTTAACCCAAATAATTGACCGGCTATTGTTCCTTAATGATCGGCAATGTTCAATACAGACTACAATTAACCAGAATACTGCAGTAACCGGCCAACTGACTAATATTTATGAGCTATACAAATATTGTTAACCAAAACAATGGATACTAGATTATTTTATTGAAAATAAACATTGAATAAAAAAAATTCAATTTTATAATCTTTTGTTTCACATAGAATAAACAGAAATCTACACAGAACATTTTTTGCTGTATATATAACTTTTTATTCTCAGAAAGGTCCTTAAAATTGGTAACTTGTTGGGAAATTAAAAAAAAAATCTGATACAATAGAATATTTTACAAATAGCAATAAAATAAAAAAAATTAAAAAATATAGTGAGATACTTTCACATAGCATTATGTTAAAGCAATTTACATGGTTATACCTAATTATCAAATTATTGCATAATATTCCATTTGGAAATTTTAGTAAATATTACAATTTTGAGTAAAGTGTAAATGAGAACTGCCAGAAATATAGATTGTAAATATCTGGGGATTAATGCACTGCAACCTGGAGCCTTCTCAGTGCACTGCCGGTCTCCAAGCAGTGCCTCTAGCTACAGGCAACACTGCCCATCACCAGGCAGTGAGTTATAGAGGCTCCCAGGAAGAGATAATCTAAGGGCAGCATGCTGATTCGAACCCGGGACCTCCACGTTGCTAGTCCAGTGCGCTACCACTGAGCTAATTCCTTCCTTATCCCTTGGCTTAGGCCTATTTACTAGGGACGGAGACTCTAGTTTGTGTCCTTGTCTGTAAAGAGTAGAGTGTATGTAGTTTATTGTGTACTGTTCCGTCGAAGAGTATGGAGTACTGAGCTGTAGTAACCCGTGGGGTCGCTAGTCCCCAAGTAACTGCATGCAACAGCGTAGCATGCCAGAAATGCCGCAATACCAGCTTGCGGGCAGTCAGAAATATAGTGTAAGGGTAAATTTTATAAACGGAATATATGGCAATGCGGAAATGAAGTTCTAGAAATAGGCGAAGAAATTAGATAGTAAAAAGTAGATAGATTTAAATATCTCGCTTCAATGTTGAATGCGGAAGGTAAGTACGAGTTGGAAGTGTAGTGAAGAAGCTTTGCAAGAGAGAAAGGCTACCGGGACGCTTCATTAGGGTGCTGTAGGGACAACAAACTTTCAAAGGAAAATAAGAACTTTTATTGAAACATCCGGTATTTTATCCGTCATGGCATGCATATTAGTTTTGTTACTGACCGGTTTCGGATTTTCATTCATCATCAGAGCAAATTCACTACGTTTGTGTAGAGAGTTCACTTCAACGAATTGTTTCTGTAAACTCACACTTATTGGGTTATATATGTTGGTTGTCATATATATACACCCAACAAGTGTGAGTCTACAGAAACATTTCGTTGAAGTGAACTCTCTACACGAACTTGGGAATTTGTTCTGATTGTGGATGAGAATCCGAAACCGGTCAGGAACCAAACTAATATGCATGCTACGACGGATAAAATACCGGATAAGAACTTTAATATTGAGAACATTTTAACTTACGGTTGGAAACCTGGACCTTGTCTAGCATGCTATATTTAGGAGTGAGAATGGTCGATATGAATTTCTCGAGAAAGTGCGTAAGAAAAACTTCAGACAAACAAAATGCAGCTGCAGAAATTATTGGTAGAAAGCAATTATAGAAGAAAAGACAAAAATGGGGTAAGCTTAGCTTCATTAGTTAGACTTAATGTCGGGTGACGCAATTTTTTTTTTTTTTGCTGATCTGGAATCGCTTAACAGTGATCAGAAAAAAATTGGACTATTAAAAGCGGCGATGAATTGAGACAATGAAATCTTGGTAATTTAAAATTTCAATAGTAAAGTAGAGAAAAATGAGCTGCTTAAACATGACTTAAAATTTGAAAACATAAACTTTAAAATTCACTGATTTACCATGAAGAAATAATGAATTTGCCAAAACATTGATAGAAATAAGAAATTAGTTTCATTTGACCACACCTCTTACCACACCCCTTTGAACACATCCATATTAAAAAATAAGAGAAAGTAATAATTAACAAAAAGAAAATGCAATAGTTTATATTTTAAGTTATATATATTTATATGAATATAAAAGAAGTAGCAATGGAAAACGAATGAATACTTAGTATTATAAACAATGAGAATAATTTAAATTCATTGTTACCAGTGAGATGATGGTTTGGTCGTAAAAGAAGATGGTATGTCATTAAAGTTAGTCCCTTTATCCGGAACATCACTGTGTAAATGAGAATGAAACCTACCTTAGGATCTTGCTAAGAAAGGCAAATGGCCTGAGGGTTTCAATTCTTATTTGCAAAACCACTACGTAGTTTGCAAAAAAGGAAAAAAAAAAATGAACTTCAAAAATACATTAGTGAAGTATTTCCTCCTTTGAGTTCACTCATAAAACTTCATTATTAAAAAATATCAATTTGTTTTTATATTTTTATTGCAAGAGATTTATTACTTAATAATACGTATTATATATATTTTTTAACTCTCCTGTATAACAGACCTTGGGCGGAGATACTTTATTTCTAAGTGCATTTCCAAATGATAATATGTATTTATTTATAGTTAATATAAAATTATAAAAATTTCTGATTATAAAATCCAGTATTAATTTACAAAAATATTTATATGAATTAAAAGAAAACATAAAAATAATGTAAAACCGCATTCTTTCAATGAAAAATAAATAATAAAAAATTGAACAAAATATAATAGAATACAGAATAATAACTTACATAATCATAAAAATATCTATGCAATAATAATACATAATTTTATATTTTGTTCTTTGATTATAGTAGGGCGTTGAATACAAACAAATATGTACATTTCTCAAGCGCAATCTGAATTTGTTGCTAATTTTGTTTTTGAGTGATACGGACCTCATACTCAAACACGAAATTCTAAAAATCATGTTTACGGACTCCAGGCAACCTTCAAAATAACAACTGTTTATTCCAAAGAAAACTCATTTTCCAAAAGCCGATACTATTAAAATAGTTACTCTTACAGCCAAAGAGAAAGTAATTTTTGGTTCAATATACCTGGGACCTACAGACACCGCAATGAGGGGCTGAGTTTGAATTCACTAGAGAGTTGGATCCTTTTCACGATTCGCTAGTTCTCCTGATGTTGTTACAGGTACAATTGTGCTGTACTGAATCTTAAATATCAAAATGCTATTCTCCTTGCGAAAGTACCAATAAATGAATGTGCAATGGAAATATTATTTACTCCCTTAAAATCACTTCTACAAGTGATGTTATCTTATCTTTAACATAGCACAGTACCATTTATTTTTTTGAACTGCACAATTGACACCCGCTAAACGTCTCCAGCGTTCGGACAACCATATTAAGCAATAACCCACTCTAAAGATATTTCGTATAAATAAAACGAAGTTTGTTATCAGACGGAATCAGTCTTTAAACAAGCGATCAAGCTTTAATGCTTGAAACAGCATTAAGCAAAAAACACATAGAATCTATAATCACTCTTCAACAAATCATCAAGTCTGTGCAGTGATCAAAAACTTTTTAATCATAAAGATATCTTCAGCCACTGGAACCTCTATTCACTATCTCTATACTTATTCTAGCTATTATTATTATTATTCGCAGAAGGGGAGGGCAAACCCTACGGTATCCAAAGCCTCCCAGGGCCCATATAGCTACCCCTAAAGAATAACAACCACTGGGACTAGAATGAAAATCCAGGCCCAGGTTTTAACCATCTAAGTTTCACCATAGACCGAACAAATCGGACCAAAACCTTAAAAGGACACAGCTTAAGATCCTCTACCGATATCCTATTCTGGCCGAAGGTCCTAAACCTAATCTCCTCACAACCCAAACAATTCGTCATCAGATGCATTGGTGTTTCCTCCTCAGTCTCACAAACTCTACAAAAGGGATCAGGCACGAGTCCCATTATATAGAGATGTCTCCTTAAACCACAATGCCCAGTGAGGAATCCAACCAGATGCCTGTGGGAGGTCCGTGAAAGACATCGGACCCCGCTACTCAAAGCTCCGTCTGGGCCCCCAATGAGCATTTTAGACTGCCGACAACCCACTGCACTCATCCATAAGGATGAGTGCTGTGAGGTCATCCACGTCTGAAAGCCCGACAAACATGTGCCAGAAGACACACCAACAGCAGGCTCTGGACCAATGAAAGGGAGAGAGTCACCTAATTTGGCAAACCTATCCACCTCCTCATTCCCAAAAATTCCCATATGACCTGGAACCCAGACCAGAAGCACATCCTTTAATGAAGAAAGATCTTCCAGTCTTCTAGAACATTCCAACACCAATCTGGAAGTGAAGACACATGAATTAAGCGCCTTCAACGCAGCCTGGCTGTCCGAGCAGACCGGATTCTAGCTAAGTGATCAGCGTACTGGACTCCCATGCGGAGGACCCGGGTTCAAGTCCGGCTGCTGCGCTACCCTTAGTTTTTTTTCTTCCTAGGAGCCTTTACAGCTCACTGTCCGGTGATGGACAGTGTTGTTTGTAACGAAAAAATACTGTCCGAAGGCAGGCACTGAGAAGGCTCTAGGCTCAGGTTATCGTGCCTTAAATTAAACAAAAATATAGATATATATATTTATTCTTTATTTATTTGTCATAAATGTATAATTAAAAAATTGTGTTAGTAACAATGCCAATAGTGTGTCTCTCGTTCCACGATCTTCACATCATGGCAAATATGAAAACTGCGTTTCTGCAAGATGTGATCGCAATATATCCCACAAGGTTTAGAACTGCTTTCATTATAAAGAAGAATAAAATAAACGATTGGGAATATTGATTTACAATATACGAATTTTACAAAATCAAGCCATAATAATTTACAAAACAAACAATATTGAAATAATTGTTTTACGTACAGATAAATGGACTAAATATAATATACGTATATTATGCTACAAGAATCAATAAAATGAAACCCATATATAATGTTGAACTTTTAATTGTACAATTTTCCACATTTGTATCAATTTAATTTGGTATAATAAATTTATATGTCAAAGTTAGATTAATTTTCACAGACACACATACACACACATTATGTATATAATATATACATAGAATCATTCAATTCAAAACAATACTACGAAACAAAAGGCAATGAAGTCCTATATTGAGGACCCTTCACCTTCCTTCTATTGACAATGAAATCTATTGTACCTATGGGAAGAGCGAGGTAAATTATACACCAATTAAAAACCTTCTCATTTAAGCAGTTATCGTTTTATATTTATTAATATGAATATAAAATAATACAACATTTATGCCAAATAATTAAACTCAAAGATGGGGAATTTTTTTGTTTTTAATTATAATAATGTAATACAATGGATTAATTATATAAGTTAAACTGATCTATTGTATTGTAATACTGTGAATGAATACATATCTACCATACAATGTAGAACTTACAATTACAATAGAAGGTAAAGACCTTGATTAAGGTTAGCATATTAATATGATAGTTAACACCATAGCAGGTAAACAGCGTCTGTGATTAAGTTATGAAATTTTAATTATCAACAAACAGAAATAATAATCACAAAACGGATATTCAAATTTAATAACATGAATAATACTTACACTGACACCCCTCTGATATTCACAAACAACACATAGGGCCTGAAGAGGGAGTTTTATGTGTGCAGCTACCTAGAGAAAATCTAGCGAGCCATACTCCAGGAAATCGGCTAGGGAACACTACCTTAGCGGGTTCCTAGGTTTAGAAAGGGGGCCACTGGTATACAGAACAATGCTTCAGTATTGGAACACAATATTCCAAGGTTCAGGTGTGTAGTTGAATCTCCGTGGAGTCGAAAATGTATCGTAACGAATTAATTGTGATTAGTATAGATAATTTGATTTGAAATGCATTCTAAACGTTTATTTTTTGAGCTTTTTATTTAGCCCAACAAATCTCCCAACATCCTCAATGCTAGATAACATCTGGTAATTGATCCTATTAGCATGCATGTTTCTTTTATTCCTGACCGGTTTCGGATTTTCATCCATCATCAGTGTAAATTTATCAAGTTTGTGTAGAGGGTTCACTTAAACATATGTGAATAGCACAGCTTAAAAAACGAAAAATCAAAGAAACTTCAAACTTTATATTCCGTTTAGGTATCACAATGGGATCCGACAATAGGTTATCTGTCAAAATTCTTCAACCGGAAGTACCACTTTACTAAATTTTGTTGTTTTTTTCTACCTTTTTGCAATTTTCTGAAAATTAGCTCCAAAGAATTTTTTTTGCAACTTGGAACTTCAGCTACGCTTTCAAAGCTCTATAACTTTTACTTAAAACTAGTCTCTAGAAAAATTCATTTAAGGGCACTTTAGGGGGAGGAGTTTTCCTCTAAAGTGTTACTTCAGTTTTCTATACAATTCTATGATCTGATAATTGTAGTGGAAGTAGCAATTGGGAAAAATAATTTTGGAAAATAAAATAGTGAATTTTCGCTACTTCAAATAGTTATTTTAGTGAAGGGAAAGAGTCAGGCACTATTAAATGAAGGTCAGTGCTATTGAAGAGTCAAAGGGACAAGAATCTGTTAGAGTAAGACAATGCCACTTGGCCAACTGTTTTGTAGGAGAAAAATCCCCCGCTAGAGTAGAGCATTCTTTAAGCAGCCTAAATTTGGCTTTCAAACAAGAACAGTCTGAATTAGACATTCAACCAGAACATTTTTGTATCAGGAATCGCTCTTTTAAATTCATTGCCAGTTATAAGAGTTTAACACTTAATCTAGCTAAATAATTGAATTTACAAGCATATTATTGTGATATTGAAAAGTATTTAAATATCTTTAACGATAATATATTAAATTTAATCTAGCAGTGTTTTCTCATTTATTTCTTATTATTTCTCTTCTCTTTACACACAAGCCCCTTACAATACCGCTCGTGCTACAATACTTACAAACATACAACAACACACATCACAGCAACATTTCATAATATTAATTAGAATTAAATATGTTATTGAAATTCCAAGTTCCACAAAATCGGATGACGGAAGTGCGTTTTTACTGAGAAGTATTTTTCAGTATTCTATTTTCTCTAAAACGAATGCAACTATTTTCTTTAAACTTGGAATGTGAATCACACACATAAAAAGCTACAACCTTTATTTGAAATATTTCTTCTGGTAAAAATCATTTAGGGGGTACTTTTGGGGGGAAATGGTGGGGTTATGTTTTTCTCTGTGCTACATAGTTGATTATATAAATCTACCATCCAAACAAAATTAATTAGAAATCAAGAGATTGCCAAAATTTGGAATTTCAAGAAAATTAGTGAACCGGAATTGCTTTCTTACAGAACAGTTTTTTTCAGTTTTTGCGATTTTCTCTATAAAAACGTGGACGAAATTTTTTATAGTAACTATAAAATTTGTCAATCACAATTTTGAAAACTGGAGTAAGAGAAAGTTGTGTGAATGTATCACAGCAGTTTTTTTTATTGAGCGTAAGATAAAATAAAACGGCGATCAAAAATAAAATAATTAATAATAATAAAGAAAATTATAGGTGATGAGATATTTTCCAATAAACTTTATATATACGTAAATGCAAGTGGATGTCTTAGAATTCATTTAAAAACTATTCCAAAAATAATTTTTACCTCTAATTATTAACCTGATTAAACTATCTAGCCACATTTCTTCACATTGAGGCGATACTATTTATAATACTGTTGGTGTAGTGGTTATGAGCATGGACTTGTATTATTTAACTAAATTTTATATTTGTTTAAAAAATATTATTTATCTTCTTATTTATTTATCTTAGATAAAAAGAAAAAATTTTGTAATTGCAAATGTATTTGCGGTTTCCTTGTATTTGAAGGGGAGCAATCAGCAATGCAGGTAGTTTTACATACACGCACTCACATACACACACACACACATATATATATATATATATATATATATATATTCTAGTCCAGTTTGTTGTAATACGTCTATGTGCAAATGTCGGTACCAATATTCCACCGATTCCCAGTATAGTCAGCCAGACAACCAAAGTAATACATAGTAACGTTTTTACACATGCACAAATCCCACCCACGTATATATATATATATATATATAGACACACATACACACACTGAAACACAAAGCTTGCTCATGGCCGTCCCATCGTTTCCTAAACAATCCGTCCACTCTTCTCGCCCAGCATCCCACACACACACACATACACACACACACACACCCATTCTGTCCGACAGAGTATTCTACAAGCTGCCTTCAAACTAAATTAAAACAGTTTCAAAGCCTCGTTTTTCATCGCCCTCTAATTAAAGTGTCAGACGCACATATTTTACACTTATTCCTGCTACCATTTGGAGCGCTACTACTTATAGGGTAAAAAGAGAATTTTTTAAAGTTAAAAAAAAAAAAAATTAAATAAATAATGCTGAGTAAAGGGGTAGAAAATGGAATATATATATATATAATACCTGGGCACATTCATATACAGTGGTGGTGTAGTTGTTTTGTTTGTAGAAGCGTCGGAAGATATCTATGGTTAAGCCATAGTTGAATGCCACCAGCTAGAGCTATTTAATAGGACACATGTTGCTCTTCTAATTCTAACACAATGACTGCTTCCATATGCATCTTTAAACTACTTTAAATGGAATATTTTAATAATACTTGTTATTAATTCATTTTCATATTAACTATATTTATTAGAAGAAATTTTAGTAAATTTGCGTTATTAGTGTAACAACTGCTAATTTTACACTCCCTTTATTCTGATATATTATCTGCATAATGTTAATAAGAATTAAATGTATTGCCGAAATTCCGAGTTTGAAGAAAATCAATCGCATGACCGATTTGCGGAATTTATCTTAAAAAAAAAGTTATCAACGAGTTTCTCTGAATTTGTTATACAAACTACACTACTTATGTAGGCCTATCATCTTTGTTTAAATTATTTTTCCACGTATCAAGGACTGAAATTTTCGAGGACTGAAAAATCTTGGTTCCCTCAATTGTCAGGTAAGTTTAGGTTCTTCCAGCTATATACTTTGCAGCATTCATCCTCTCCTCAGCATCCAACTCTCCTATAACTTTCGTTATTTAAGAGCAAACTTCACAGAAACCATCCTCAGATGAGTTTGCTCTTAAATAACGAAAGCTTGTAACCTTTGGCAATGGGAATATTGTAACCTATGAAGGTCTCCCCTGAGATGCAATTATTGCTAGTTGGATAGAAAACTAAAAAAAAAAAATGAAAAAAAATTGGTTTCAAACAACACGCGTGAGATCTTCTTACTTTCGGGAAAATTGTTAAAAAAAAAATTAAAAAATGTACTCATAAAATAGTATTTTCTGTTGACCGATTATGACCGAAAAACTTGTTGCCGTGTCACGTGGTAGAACTTAAGCGAAATCACACATAGACTGTATGCAATTAGTAACTAATTGTGGTGGCTCCAATGACTTCAAATTCAATGAATTTGAATAGTACATAGTAAGAATCTATATTTACCGCTAATTTACACATATAGGTTCAAACGGCTTTTGTTGTTGATTCAAATTTCGTTAGATTATCCCTTGTTCTTTCCTAGAATTTTTTTAGATGAACTAAGATCGGTACCATATATATAAACCTACTTCATTAAGTATTTTTCTGTACACATTAACAACAAATGACAAATGTAAACCCGTACTGTGTAGATAACAAAATATAAAATCGGTGAATTGAGGGGGGGATGGGAGAAGCAAGCATTGCGGGGTATAGTAAATTGGAAGAAAAAGTGTTAGGCCATTTATTGCTACAGGAGTGCAGAGTTTTTTTGAATCCGGCCATAGCGCGTTGGCGTTATCCTGAGTAGGTAATCAATTATTTCTAGTTTCTCTATGATGAGTAGGGCAAGTTTTGAAGTCCAAAGCAGGCAGCCCCCTTATCACACTAAAAGACTGTGGGCTAAATTCCTTATATCTCTGAAATCTCCTAGATTAAAGGCAACAAGTTGGCAACCTTTTTTTCATAGCCATGAGATATTGAGCTATACTCCAATGTCAGAAACGTATATGAAACGGAATGTATAAAATTTCCCTACTAATCTGAAATTGACTTTGATGAATGAAAGACAGCATATAGATGAATTAAAATGTGGAAATTGGAACATTGAATGAGTTCTCTATTCTTTCTAAAAATCTATTTATAATATTTACATCTATTTACATAGCATTCACTCGGGATGCCAATCCCGGGGCTCAGTCCCACCCCATCCTGAAAATAATGGCTCCCGATTATTTACATATTTACTTATTTACAAAGTGCAAGAAGATGGCCGCAGCGACCACCCTTGACCAGCATTGATTCCCCAACACTTCATTCACACTCACGAATATCCATCAAATTACAAGTAAACTAAAACTATTTCTATCTCACACAATTGCAATATCATCCATCCTAATAAATACAGTCATTCTTAATAAATATCAGACACACACAAACATGCTTAAATCTACATTGAGGTGGAGTACTCTCTATATTCCTCGCACCCCTTCATTCCTAAAACTAATACCGTATACTAATGTAGTAGATTGTTTAGAAACGAGATAATAAAATAAATTATAAGAAATAAGGATATAAAAAGCAGTTCTCAAGTGATTTCTCATTATCTGACATTGTTCATGACTATACATTTTTCAATGATTCCATACACCAGCTTTTTCTAATATTGCTTTGTAGCTAAAGGGTGCTGTAGTCTGTGTAATCACCTGTCAAAAAATACTTTTCTTTCTATATCGTGTTTTGGGCATTTCATTATAATGTGTTCTAGGCTCTCGTTTTCCCCGCAATAATTACAATGAGGTGAATTTTCTATAACTATTTTGTTCAAGTATTGTTTACAGATACCACATGGCAACCTCAACACTGCAAGGTGGATGAGATGAAGATAAGTAAGTAAGAATTCCATGGGTATTTGTTGCTACAGAATATTTCAGGGTAGGTTTGTAATGATCACTGTTTAGTAAATACAGGAAAAGGAAAAAAAAAATGTATATATATTGAGTGAAAAATATTGAGTAGACTGTATATAATGTAATAAAATTTGTTGAGCAAATGGGAAAATAAATATTAAAAATAATATGGAAAAAAATGAATATATATAAATTAAATTTAAAATGGGTAGCAAATATTATTTATTATGACTTTCAATAAGCCAAAGCAATGGCGGTTGCCTTGATATGCAGAATCCTTGTTACCAGTGTTGGAAGACACATGTGTCCTTAGAAGCTGCACGGCAAGTAACCAACCGGAAATAACAACCATATGATTTCACAATAAACCTATGCAGGTCCGAGAGTACCGGAGCCGCTTAATCGACAAAAGTACCAGTTTATTAACATTATCCAGGAAAACCAGAATTAGCAAACTTGGGCTTTCACAATTAAGGGCATCCAAACTGGCATGAATTGTATAGACAGATTTACTTCTGCACTACAACCTACTCCAACGAGTGTTACATAGCGACATACAAAGAGAGGAAGGAATGCATAGGTTACTCCCCTATCTATTTAGGGGTTACTCCCCTGTGATAAACATCACACAGCCTAGTAGATGAAGGCAATAAATTATTATGAAGGCAATACAATACCCCCCCTCCCAAAGAAAATTATTGTACGCTGTTGGCGGCAAATTTAAATTTATATTAAACACCGAACGAACACTTTAACTCCAATTTTATTGAAATACCCAAAATTACTAGAAACATGTAAGACTATAATTTAACGAATTTAATTTTAGTTTACTGTTTATTTATTATTAATTTTACTGCTTTTTTAAACAACCTGCTCACTATTCCGAAGCAGCCAATTCCGGCAACATTACTATTGAATTCATTAAAGGACAAATTAATGAAAAATTAATTAATTTCTTAATTTCTTGCTTTTTTATTTTTTTTAAATTAATTTTGATTTATCAGAGAGTTTTCATTCTAAAATAAAACTTTTAGCATACACTGTAATATGTAAACTGCAAAATATATTTTGTTGTTGTTGATATTTTCTCACAGTTTTCAGAAAGTATTTAGCACTTTATTTATGTCTTTTAATCCAGATGCTGTCTTCTTTTGGCGACGTTGTGGTTAAAACGCATACTCCAACATAGAGTAACAGAAAAGCTATTATAAATCAAGTTCCAATTACTTCATTTTCTACTGCGAGAATAAAGCAGGGTTACTTCTCGTGGCAAGCAGAGCTAAACCCATATTATTTTTCATCACTTAGACATGGATAGTAATTTTATTATTTATAATTAGATTTACAAATAAATTAACACATTAAATCATTAGTATATTTCTATTACTATTTAATATGTAACTGCATAGAAAATCACTTTGAAATCAGGGTTTCTAGTTTTATCTGCAGTAAAAACGAAACGTTTCTAAATGTTAAATAATTAAGGGAAATTTTCATGATCTTGTGAAGCGATTGTCGACTAGTGCAAAGCGTAATGGGATAACCAGGAAACTTGTGTTGTGTACATTTGCCACATCAGCGCTGACTACTCAAAGTTGGCAACACTTACTGTTCAACGTGTAAATGATTGCCTTACACAACACATTTTAATATCCTCGGTCACTACCACCAGTATGAAATGGCTACAATCTTTGAAGCACCTTGTTATCACTCAAAAGCTGGTCGAAATTGTATTTAAGCTTGCTTCAATCAGCTTAAAAACCACAGCTACAACAGTCTAAAACAGAATTCTGGAGCATAAAAATTATTGCATAAAGTAGAATGCAACAATATTCGAAAGAGTCAAAAAATGGCAACATATCAATTCTTAAAAATCTATAATATCGTTTGAAACTCAAAATTAAGATTTCTGTAGAGAGATACACTTTATTTTTAAAAAACTAAGCGGGGCTGCTCAACTAGGGCAAGTCGTATAAAAATAAAGTAAAATAAAAAAAATGCACACATTTACACATTTTGAGCGAATAAAATAGAACAAAATACTTAACTCAACTTAAGCCTAATAAAAGATCATTTGTCACTATTAGTAAATATGGTTTTTTATAATCGCTAGTGATCTATTAGAATGAGCTCACTGAGCGACGTCAGTGGCTCTGGATGATAAAATTACCCAGTTGAACGATGAAGAAGCAAATCTTATTTATTTATGAAACATAATTTTTTTTTGGCTCTCTATTTAATTAAGGACAATAAAATTTTAAGAAATATTGATTGTCTTCATTACTAACATTGAAACTAAATAGTAATTTAAGTAGTAATATTGCAGAAAAATTAATCTTCTATTGTTATTTTATATTGAACTTTTTATTAAAGCAATTTATATTTTTCTCATATGTAAAAAAGAAAACGTATCCTGCGTGATCAGGAAGAAACAATTGGATATATTTTTCCCCACTTTCAGAATAAAGAAATGGTAGCATGAAAAACTGTGGCCAAGTGATAATCATCCCAAGATGGTAGAAATAGCAAAGTGTTTGGGTTTGAGTGTGTGTGTTTAACAGTCATGTCCGACACTAATGCCTTCCGTTGACAAATTGTTGTTGCCGGCCTAGCCTAGTGGCGACTAGTCACTCGGCCGTGACGTCATACGTCATTGTCTTCCTAGCTAGTGCTTCTCTCTCTCCAGCCGGTCCCACCAAACTTCCATACCAAACGAGAAAACCTTACCCAGCCCATCTCTTGGCATTGCATAGTTGCCTTGCTCTACTGAAATTCCCTTGCCACTAAAACAGGATAGCTAGAGAGAAGGAAGAAAAGAAGAAGAAGAAGGGGTGAGGATGAAGAAGTGAGCAAGAGAGAAGCACAACAAAACAGGGTTGGCAATATCCGCCGGAAACAGCGTCACAAATACAAGTCTACTAGTTGTGGAGTTTGGTACTGTGGTAGAATGACTGAAAACAACCCAACAGTATAGAGAATGAGAAATTATTGGAGAAAGGGTGAGTAGTACTGGAGAAGGGAGTGAAGTTCACATAAGCTTTCGTGAATGTCCCTTCACTTAGAGTTCCAAGACAAACTAATGACTTGGCCGACATGTCCAAACTGAAAAGTCAAGAGTGTTATATGCAATGCGAAAATAATTTCGACCTTTACAACTATTTTCCATGAATGAAAATATATTTGTGTATGGTTTCCTTCATTTTCTTCACAATATTCTAAAGTCATTGCATTTTTGTTTCCATAATTATAAATACAAAAAATTTTAAGAAAAAGGATGAAGATTAAATGTTTTTAAAAAATGGTTTAACTTAGGGGTTGTAAGAAAACATTTATATGGTTGCAATTGATAATGATAGATTCCTTCTATATCTGTACATTTTAAACAATTAATTTATATTCCACTCTCGGCAATACCAAGCAGTAAATTTGTACATAATAGATAACAAATTTGATTTGGAAAAATAACTTCATTTAAAATTAAAGTAAAGTAATGCCTATTTTTTCAGGCGGGCTTAACGTCCAACTACCAAATTAGGTGTCGTGGACGGGGGCGGAAGCACCTACTTTACTGTTAACATTTTTTAAACAAATATAAAATTTAGTTATACGCTGGACTCGAACTGGGGTCCTCCCACTTACAAGTCCATGCTCATAACCAATACACCAACACCCGCCCCTCATTTAAAATTATTCAAATAATTATTACAAATAAATTATTTGGAATTATAAAATATATAATGTATTACAGCCTTCCTACATTGTTCTTATATTACAAATATATGATTTATTTGATTAACAGTCGGAGAAAAAAGGAGTTATTTTATTTAAAAAAATGACATTTGAAAAATTAAAGATTAAAAAGAAAATTAATTATTAATAGAGAAATTACATTTTAAGCGTTGAGAATATCTTTGATTCTTTTATGGCGATTAGGTATGTGATGGAACCATAGTTAGCAATGGATTGGGAGAGAAGATTAAGAGTATACCCTGGTTGTGGCGGAAATTTTGTACAGTTTTTGTATAATTAAGTCAAGTAATGTCATGAAGATTGGAAATAGGGGTGTAGGAAGGCGAGTTTGTGGCAATACGAAGGAATTTGTTTTGTAGGTAATTTGTAGTTAGTGAGGTTGGTTTTACAGGTGGAACTCCAGGCGGCACTAGCTTACGTTAGCATTGCAAGGATGATGACTTTATAGAGAATCAGTTTGGAAAGACATTAGTATGTTAGATTTTCCGGAAGGAAATGGAAATAGAAGCCTAATTGCTTTTTTATCTTTGTTTGACTCTGTCAGTTACTAAGCTGGAATAGTTGTAAACTTAAGTTTAGTGTCGAATAATGTGCTTAGATATTTAAATGCTATTGCACCAGGGAACTGTGATTCCCATTAGCTGTGACTTAACGTTCATGTCACAGACTGCGTATAGTGAACATGATGGCTTCATTCTTGACGTTAATACACAATTTTGAGATCTTCTTGATCCTTTAAGCGAGTCTGTGGGCTATTGTGTCAGTCTTAAATGAGAAAGTGAACAATGCAATAATGAATAATGCAGGACCAAAGATAGAGCCTAAAGGGAATATCCTTAGCTATAACCTCATCCAACAATTCATGGAAAACTCCCCGAATAATACCTTATCTATGTAGCAAAATTCCAGGTGGAATTTTTAGATGATATAAACCAACTTTTGCAGCCTTCATTTATTTTATGTTTCCAGATTATATTTTCTTACTAGCAACAGTTTAGGACAAAACTCTATGTTTCGGCAATCTGCTTGCCATTTTCATGAGATTTATTTTCAAGAACATCACATTTTTTACAAATTACAAAATAATGAATAAATATGCAAGTCAAACAATATATACTAAAAACAACCTTAATTTATTAAGGTTGGTATTACCAAGCTATTATTTTATATTGAGCATGTCTTATTGCTATAATAAGTAGGAGACTTTTTTTCATACAATATTCAATACAATGAACTCTTTAATAACAAAAAGAATTAAATTAACAGATAAAAAATATCTTAATAAAACAAAAACGTTAATATTCAAAATTCTTACAGATAATGCTTACCCCAAAAAATCTTATTAACAAATGTTGGGAAAAGCAAATTCCACTTTTACGTGGTAAAAGTTGTGCGCTAAACTTGTTACCAGTAAGAAAATATATTCTGGAAACATGAAATAAATGAAGGCTGAAAAATTTGGTCTATATCACCTAAAAATTCCATTTAGAATGTTTCTAAATTCTAAATATAAAATAAAATCGGCCTATATAACATAAGATTTATTAGCAAATATCTTTGCTAATTGTAATTTAAAAGTAGGGGCATAAGTTACCAATCTTTTATCTTTTAATAGCTGTGAACCAACCTAATTTCTGGAAGACTGTTATATATCAATTTACCCAGGGCCATGGAATGGAGCCATAAACGGATCACATACGGATACCATATACGGGCCTTTCATATTGAAGCTTAGGATATACTTTTTCCTTGATTTCATGTATCACATCTGAGTTTACTATTAATTTCCTGTTTTGCCAACTGAGTGAGTAAATACCATACATTTAGTACCTCTTATCCCAATTGGGAATCCCCCAAAATCGTCTAATAATCAAAACACACTTTAATCAAATTAAACTTTTTAAATGAACAGAAAATAATCAACAAATTATGTATAGAAAAATATTAAGAGTAATGTATGTAGAATAGAATAGAATAGAAGCGGGGGGCGGTGAGCCTCATTCCACTGCGACCTACAAATTGAGGTCTATTGTGGATCCCCTTAAGTTACAGAACAGCCCCCAGCTTTGCCCTCCTAATCAATCCTAGCAAAGCTGAGAGCGGCTCCGTCATGAAGCTTTCAGCTTCGGGATTGCCCGTCCCCAATTGAAGAAACCTACTCCTCGTCAAACCGGCGCACTCACAAAGGATGTGCGCCCGGGTCTCCTCCTCTACCTTGCAGAATCGGCATACCGCACTATCCGCAAGTTGTAGGTGGTGCATGTGTCTATTCAGCCTACAATGCCCTGTTAGTAGACCCACAATTAACCTTATATCCCTTCGGGTTTGGCTCAGTAGGTCTTTGGTAAATTTAGGCAAATGTCTTTTAATGAAGAGCTTTGCCTGCCTCTGTCCTGGTCTTCCCTCCCACCAACGCAGACGCTGATCTTCTATCCACCCCCTGATAGAAGTTTGGATGAGGCTCCTGGACAAGCCGCAGATGTATGTAGAAAGAAAGAATGAAAAATTGAATTAGAAAACTAAAAATAATAAGAAATAAATCTATTTCTTGAAGTTGTGTAGAAATATTTCTTAAGTTGTAGTTGCAGTAGACACTAGTAACTGAATATTGAACATTAGTTCAATGTTCAAGAGTTCGAACACAACTGGGGATTAAATTGTTGATCAGCAATATAGAAGTTTGAAATGTCAGTGAAGTTTTTCAATATTTTAACTTAAATTTTTGTATTTTTTTTTCCCTTATAAATAACTACTTTAAATTCATAATAGGTATTATAGAAGAACGTGTGAACTAAATATAATATATAGACGATTTAAATAATATAGGTGGTTTAAATTGGCTACTTTGTGTGCTGAATATGTAGAAAAAGAGTGTGTACAAAATATTGTTGAAACTTCCACCTTATCTATATAATATATATATATATAAATGTAAGAATAAAGCCCTTTTATATTTGGTATTCAGTACATGGTCATTATATTCCTTGCAAAAAGAGATACCCTTGTCAGTATGTAAGAGTTGGTGTGCGCTGGTTACTTGTAGTGTAAAAGAGTTGGGATATCCAGCTGAAAACAACAGCTTCCTGATCATAATGGTCTCCCTTCTACATCTACTTATCTCTTTGCACCAAGAGGAAAAAAAACAAACTATTGTATTCTTATATCTTCTTTAGGGAATTTGACAAAGAAATTGTATTTCCATTCTTTTATTTTTCTTGGCCTTAACGATTCAAAGTTCCAGATCATCAATTCAGTGTTGAATATGTAAACATCAGGTTTCTAGTAATTCCATCTAGAATTTTAAAACGATGTAGTATATAAAATGTAGGAAACAAAATAAATGCATGTATCATAACTTACAGATGTTTCTTTTGAATATAGGATACGTAAGCTAGCTGTTAACAGTATGGCTGCATAGAAGTTATTGAATTAATGCGATAGCAAAATGATTTATGTAAATATGGATTTACGATTTAGCCCTTTCGATTCCCACAGTGCTTTGTAATTTTAAAGTGGTTACTAATAACATTTTTGATGCTGTATATATGTAATGCTGGCTGGAAAGTTAGTGAAATGGTGAATGTTGAAATGGAATATATGGAGACTACTGCGATCGAGCGAAAATTGAAAATATTTTTAGTGATGATGTTGGTAGCGAGATGAATATAGAATGGTAGCGATGGCTAATGTGAGTCTCATGAATAGTTATATGGCTACTTAGAACTCTTGGTTGTTCTAACTGTATGGAGTCAGCTTGGTGAACCTTTCAAGGTTGAAGATGATAAAGGACATTTATTATTTAAAGTCAACTGGTGGCTCAATGTTAAGGCTCTTAGATGGTCAGCTTTAATTCAATTTCACCCGCTAGAGACAGTTTCTAGATGGGAGGTTGAGTGTCGAACAAGAAGCCTTTTCGACACTGTAGTGGACGTAACACAAGGTGTAATGGATAGTTTTCGTCCGCTTGGAGGCTCAATGGTGCACCGTGATGCGGGTTGGTAATATTGAGTTCAGCTTTTGTGAGGCAAATTTGCTGGCGATTATTTCCATTATTCCATAATATTAGCATGATCTCTACTGGGTAAGAGGAAAATCGATTCACCTCTACCAGTGGTGAACAACTTTAAATGCTTGATACCAGTAAGTTTCACCAAATGAGAAATCGCTGCTCACAACAAATCTAAGTGCACCTGTTATTTCAGGTAATGTCCTCCTGTTATTTATCTTGTTTTTGAGGATATTAGGAGAGGATTCCACTGAAAACTATTTCCAGATATGATCAGCTATTAAAATTAATTTTAAAGTCAATTTAATGTGAATGCAAATTTGCTTATTTGTGTGAGCCTAATTTCCTTATTAAGTAGTTGTCAGGATCAAAGTGATTCTTCCACAAGTTACAGCTTTCAGTCTGCCTTAAATTAAGAATTAAATATTCTTTTTCTTTGTTTTTAGCTACATGTTTAATGTTGGCTTTGGAATCCCACTAGCTTTCTGGCTTTGTATCAACTCACACCAATTTTAGCAATGCAGATTTCTTCAAATTCTAATTTATGTCATATTCCTCATTAGTTTTCGTCTTGTCGGAATGTTTTTGTATCAAGCTTTCCGTAGGTAGGACCAATATAATGCACATTCCGAGCGTTTGAGCCTCTGCAGTGAATAAATAAAATTCAGTACAGTAAATATTTCAGTATACAAAGTTATCTGAGAGATTGAAGTTTTAAACTAAATCCGGTTTCATTCAACATAATCTTTCATTTTAAACCATCTCTCTAAGCAGTTACTGAACCACATTTCTGTGATACTGTTTAATGATGGCGTGCGATATGCCAACATGAATCAAATGGTTTAAAATACTAGCTTGCAATAAGGTTCATCGAATTAATGATATAAGAATGTGAGGGTCGTAATTACTTGACTGAAAAATGTCAGTCACATACTGAAAAGTAAATAGTTAAAGCTGATTTAAGAAAATAGTAGAAAACTGAAAAAAATGTTTAGTAAAAACGCACTTCCTGTCAACCGATATTTGTCTAATTCAGAATTTTGGCAACATATTTAATTCTACTTAATATTATTTAGATTATAGAATTGTGCAATAAACTGAAATAGCACTTTAGAGGACAACCTAATGCTATCCTCCCCCCCCCCAAGTGCCCTTAAATGCATTTTCCCGGAAAAATGTTTCAAATTGAAATTTTAGATATCCTTGTATGTGTAGTTGATATGCCAAGCTTAAAGAAAATCGTTGGAGGCGTTTTGGAAAAATAGCAGAATATTACAAAATTCTTTTCTGTAAAAACGCACTTCTAGTCTTCTGATTTTCTTCAAACTCGGAATTTAAGAACATATTGAATTGTAATTAATATTATTTAGCTGATAGAATTGTTTAATAAACTGAAATAACACTTTAGAGGACAACCCTCCATCCCTCCCTCACCCCTAAAAGTACCCTTAAATGCATTTTCCCGGAGGAAAATGTTTCAAATAAAAATTGTCGATCTTTGTATGTGAAGTTGATATACTAAGTTTAAAGAAAATAGTTGGAGCTATTTTTGAGAAAATTGCAAAAAAGTGAAAAAAATAAACCATTCAGTAAAGTGGTACTTTCGGTTGAGGAGTTTTGACAGATAACGTACTGTCGTGTCCCATAGCGTTGATACCCAAGCAGAACATTATGTTTGAACTTTCTACGATTTATCACACACACAGACTATTTGCTAAAAACCACTTTTTTGGACTCAGGGAACCTCAAAACGGATATTTCCGGTAAAAACTCGATACGATTACAATACTTCCTCTAAAAAGGAGTAAGAAAAAGTAAAAAAGCACAGTTAAATAAATTATTTAAAATTACTAATCACATAAAAAAAAAACAAATCAATAATAAAAATAAATAAATAAATAAATGGGAGACAAAAAACTCAGAAGATGTAAAATGAAAAATTATTATTTCAAAATTACCTTTATAAAATAAAAAAATAAAAATTGTATTCAGCAGTATTTATTGTCCATAAAATATAAAATATATCTTCAATATGCAGTAAACATTGGTGCTGTATATATAATATAAATGCAGAACCGTGTATTATATATTGTTTAATATCTACCATAAATGGTGTATGAGAGTTTACAGCGATTTTAAATTGAAATTAATGATGGTAGTGCACAGTAGCATTATCGGATACTAAATCAATCAATAATGACTTAAACAATAAAAGGTAACTGGATAGTCAACTAGCGAATATCTCTCTCTCAGGCTCTCTTTTCCATTCTCTCTCTCTCTCTCTCTCTCTCTCTCTCTCACACTACCTTTAAACTCTCCATCATTATATTAATGAATTTTCAATTTGTAAATGTATTAAATAACTCTTAATCATAACCGTTTCAAATTATAGAATTATTTAAGCTATGATATACACTGTTTTACTGTTTAATTATGCATTTTAATTGCGTCTATTCTAAAATTAACATGTATCGAAAAGTAATATGTTTTCAGGAATTACGCATTTTATCTCCCCTCCCGCGCTCTCCAACCAAAGACTTTAGTATCATTAGAATTAACTTTCTTTTTTTTTTTTTTTAAGTTCTAAAAAGGAAGAAGTAGACATTTATAAATAAACTCAAAAGCCTAAAAATCACACGCTCTAGAGATGTCTTGCTGCTTTGAAATGTTGATCAAAGATTCTCTGCCTCATTAATGTTATAATTTCAACAAGGAGTAGTTGCTAATGATGGTTTGATGGAATAAATACATACGCAACTGTACTTACGATTTTTTTTTTTTTTTAATTTAACGAAATATTTAGTGTGGCAAAAAAATGTATATGAAGAATAGAGTGAGCGGGCGTAGAATGATGATGTTGGCTGAAAATTTGGAATGAGAATCAGCTAATTAGATGGCGTAGCTTGATGAGCAATGTGGCGAAATTAGAACTCTGTTTGCTCGAAATGGTCGATTAGCGAGCGTGGTCAGCGTAGACGGTAAATAGGTTTTTAGCAATAGGTTGAGTGAAGACAGCTGACCGCTTGTTGTAAGCGATTTGTTACAACTCTTAGAAGCTTATGTTTTAGTTTTTGCAATAAAAGTAAGCTCTAGATTTCTTGTTCCTAGGTTAGCTGGTTACTTCTTGATAACACTTTAACACCACTTTGAGTGCTGGTTTTTAACTGTTCAAATCTTTTTTTTTTTTTTTTTTTTTTTGACAACAAATGTTGATTTTTAACAGAATAAAATCCTGAAATTGCCTACCTATTATACGATTTTTTTCTCTGGCTATTAGTGGGAAGCAGATACCGTGTCTAGGGGAAAATTTGGTCCTCCAATAGTAGACCATTCGTCGCTATGTTAATGAGAGTAAGAGTCATTGGAGGTGGTGCTTAGCACCGATGCGCTCATCCAACTTCAAAAGATGAAGTACCTTGGGCGCCTCTCTGCCCTTCATTGGTCCTGAAGCTGTTGAGGCTGTATTTGGGCACATGTCTTCCATACTGTTCCGTTTTAAAGCATTCATCCCTATGGATGAACTCAGTTGATTTTCAGAAGTCTAAGATGCTAAATGACGTAAGGATCCTCGAGGTATGGAAGAGAAAAGTATTTAGAAGGATATTTGGTCCAAATTGCGTGAATGGTGACTAGAAAATAAGAAAAAATGAACTGAGGGACTTCTTGGAGAGCCGGATATAGTAGCCCAAATAATGAAAGGAGGTTGAGATGGTTGGGACATGTGGAAAGGATGCCTGTGGAGAGGTTACCTCGAAAATTATTAATTGGGAAACCAGGGAGCACAAGAACTCGAGGGCGCCCTTAATTTAGATGGTTGGATGACGTGGAGGATACCTCCGTCGGGTCTGCAGACCGAAACGAATTGGGAAAACTTATTGAGGAGGTCCAGGTCCTAATTTAAGGACTGTTGCACCATAAGTAAGTAAATAAGGTCACCTTATAAGTAAGGAGGCGATGTCACCTTTATGATGTAACACTCATACAGTACGTGTAGTGCTAAAGTACGTAAGATGCTAAATGGGGGGTCAGGAAAGGGATAATGATTGGGTAGATGTAGCTGTATCTTTCACGGACCTCTCTCAAGTCATATTACACAAACATTTTTGTTTTTTTGACTACAGTTTCACCGGAAAGGATTTAACATCATGTTTACTATAAGGATTGTTTCTCTCTACCAAAAGCACATTGGCCAATATGGTTGAACGTGACTTGAACGGCTACGATACGAGTCTTATTGTTTTGTGACTGACCACTAATGTGAATGTTAGTGTGCAAACGCGTATCTGTGCATTGTGTGTGTATATAATGAAAACTGAAAAACATTTTGTTTCAAATATAGTAAGTTTTTAGTAGCCCATGGAGGGGAGAAAATACGGGCAGTGAAAATATCTCTTTATAGAACACAGTTATTGTGGTCACTTACTTACTTCTAAAGTTGCTAGAGTACGAGGTATACGAGGAGGCACCAGTAGAAGGATGGCCGTGCAAGGTTCTTAGAATTGCTTGAAGGTATTTAAGAAAAGTGTAAGAAGTAACATATCCGTCCAGTTCAGTGTGTGTGTGTGTGTGTGTGTGTGTGTGGACTACCCATTCAGTAGTTCTTCTACCTAACTCCTTCCACAAAATGTCTGGCTCCTAAGGACAATATGTACAGAAAGTGGAATGGTTAACATGTTGGCAATTTACTAGTAGAAGATAAGCAAGTATATAACTACTTCCATATAAGAAGTACTTTAATAACGAACCACCTTAACGTTAAACCGTAAGGGTTTACTTATCATTACCTCTCACTCTCATTCTGTTTCTCTCATCAGTACTCTTATTGGTCCATCAACACCCTTAAACATTTCTAAACAGTATAGATGTTTATAGTACAGAATCTCTCGACTAACCACCAATCTACCCTATATAACAATATCGCTATATTAACCCATCGTAAGATTAAACAACCCATTTTCAAAATGAAGGTGATACCCACATTGATGTTCATGTCATACAATTGCTCTAGTTTCCGCAATAGTTTGCTGATTAGTATTTTAACTTGGTTACATCAAGATAACATACAATTAATATTTACTACATATATTTGCAAAAGTTTAATGCAATTACCGTATAGATAAGATTACCAAATTTATTCAACTTTCAAATTGTGTCAAAGCTTTTCTGGATATTTAAATGTATAATGAGATAATTTTCGATAAATGATAAATAAGAACCTAATTAAAAGCAAACTTATAACCAGGACTTTTCCCAGTTAAATGTTTCGCTTCCCAGATTTTTAAGTGTCGCTTAGATTCTATGGGGGTTGGCTAGCAAGCTACCGTAACACCTATGGGTGTATTTTAGGGTTAAGCTCAAGTTAGAATATCTATTTCTGTCTGTTACAGATTGGAGAAAGTCCCCTGGGTGAAGCTTGAAGAAGTCAATTTCTCCTTTCCCAAAGAGGCGATGTCACCTTTATGATGTAACACTCATACAGTACGTGCAGTGCTGCATCCTTTTCCTGCTAACAAAACTTCCAGAAGCTCTATCTGTTTTCAGACCATGCTATGCATGTGCTTCTTAAGTATATAGTGCCAATGAGAAGGTTTCAGAGTTCCACGGTCTTGTTGGAGTATTCTGAATAAGCGCCTCTGACCTGGGAGGTTTTCATTCTTGTGATCGAATATGCGTCTATACTTTGCAATATTCTCAAAAAGCATCAATAAGGGTGCCTATGGAGCCAATCGAGGCAAGGTGATCTGGCGTCTCATTGCCTTTGTTCCGTGAATGCCCGAGTATCAGGACTAGAATAAGCTTGTTATGGCTACTAATTTCCCCAACGATGCCCAAGTTGCCCCAAGCCCTAAATACTACTTAAATGCCACGCTTCCTTCAAGGCTAACAAATTAAATAATGGCGATATTTTAAAATTTGAAGATCTTACATAGCAGTACCACAGGTACTAATCCCTTAATAACACAAGTACAGTGAAAGAGAGCAAGATGTGATATTAGAAAGTGAAATTATAAGTTATACCTTTGTCAGTGGTCCAGAAAAGAGTTGCTGTCACAAAAGTGTTTAATATGGATATGAAGTCTTAGAAGGATAACACAATAATGAGAGATAACTGGCGTGGAATAGATTTTTGTTAGGAGATAGTGCACTGCGACCTGAAAGATCTATTGTGTCTCCCAGAACCTACTCGGTGCACTGCCAGCCTCCGAGCACTGTTCTCTAACTACAGACAAGACTGCCCATCAACGGACAGTGAGCTGCAGAGGTTCCTAGAAAGAGAGATAAGGCTAGCACTGCTGGAATCGAATCCTGGACCCAGTAAAGTCATACATACGGTTGACTAAACGAATATGAAGTTTGAGCTCCTTGGCGTTTTGTGATTGTTTCTCTGCTATATTTTTTTCATACAAATACAAACACCCATACATATATATATCACAGCATTAAGCACAGGATAATGGAGCTAATGTCAGAAAAAGGATATAAGTGCTTTGAGAAGGTTTACGCAATTGATGATGAGGACTCCAAAATGTATGCCGACAACATTGCCTTTCACATGAATAATAAAGTAGCCGGGATCTTAGATCCCACCATTCGGTATGAAAGTAATGATATGGACCAGGCTGATGAAGTACAGTGGGAGAAAGAAAATATTTATAAGAAATGTATTGGTTTCTATTAAGCAAAGTTTCTCGAGGAGGTCGGTGAAAGGGAATTTCATATATATGATCTAGGGTTTGGGTCAAGAGTTATGAGTCGTACTTCTTACCCTTAAGTACTTTGACGAGGTCGGGATAGACCTATCACTTCGACTACTGTGGCAGAATCTATACTAGTGGATTCTCTAGGAATTTTAAATTCTCATATCTATGGACGGTAGCCTTTGGCTGGAAATATTATACATAACGATTCATTTGATATCGTTTTGATTTGAATATACCTTCAATCTTCCTTCCCAGTTTTTTAATGCAATTTTCACTTTTTCATCTGGCTGGAGATAACTTTTTTTTATGAAAGCTCCTTAAATATAGTCCATAAAAATATCACAATAATTGTTTTTCGAGATGCTAACAATTACAATGCCTTAAATCCATTATTTGTTTAAGCATTGCAGACAAACTATCACTACCAGAAAGTAGGGAATGATTTTGCCAGATTTTGTAAGTGGGCGCAAACCGAATGTTATAATTAAATAATATAAGACCTGAATTATTAAAAACAATTACAGTCTTTAGCTTCAAATTACTGATAAATTGGAAAATACAATTGTTTTAGAAAGAAGGAAAACTAAATGAGTCAAATGGTTCCATCGCATACAGTGAAACTATCTGGAAATAAATTTAAGCTTGAATACATAAAGATATTTCAGTTTATAAATTTATAGATGATAACTATTATTTCCTAACAGAAAATGGATGGAATATTATGAGTATAATCCTAGATCATAACGGCTAAGCCTGCCAATCACAATACCTTGATGATACTGCTAGATTTAACCAAGAAAATCCACAAACTTCGTTCAAAAATAGTTTACTCTACATCATTAATCCCTGTAAGATAAAATGAACTAGTTTTTTCTTTAGAAAACTTAGCGCTTTTGTTTTTTTTTAAACTCTAACCCCAGCGAATACTGACATCTCCACACATCACACAGCAACTACATAGATAACAGTTGACGTGTACCACTAGTTTGGTTTAGCGTTGCAGCATGTAATAAACGCTAGGCTGACTTCCATCACTATTTGCATTGTATAAACAAAGGGTACCCAAGGGAAATGCATAATAGTTCTGTCAGTTTCTAGGTGGGATTGGATTTGTAACCAATTCCCCCACTACAAAGTTTGGAAGCTCCGCTGTGGGAATTTGGACTTTCCCATTATCATTAGATAACTCAATAATTATTCGCTCACCTATATAAATAGTTTTGGTCAAACAATACCAATTATTTTCTTTAATGATAAAATTTAATTTGCGTGATATATTTCCCACCTTTAATGTAATTTGTATGTTTTTTTTATTAGTTAATTGCATAGAAATTAGTAGCTGCGAATATAAAGTGCGAATCATTAAAAATGGCTGTTGATATATGCATTATAATATGGATATTTGCAGCTGAATTTTACAGAGATTTGAAGAAGTGACATGTGTATTGGTGGTTTAAAAAATCTGTCTATTATTAATTTCTAAAAATAATATAGACTTTAGAAAGAAAATAAAACGAAATTGTATTTTTAAAGTATTAAACTGTAAATATTTTTTATTTATTTTGAGACAAAAATAAAAGATAATTTTTAGTGAAATATATATATATATATATATAAAAACAAAATTATAAGGCTAAAAAGAAAAATCACGAAGAATAACAGGGACCTTGATGTTATCCTTTTAATCCGTAGACAAGAAGAGACCTTCCTACATGGAACAGTAGGAGAAGACTGGAGCGTCCAGCTTGTAGAAGAATGAACGGGTCTAAGAAGACGGATTGTACTAAAGTAAATTAAATACTCCACCATCCTTTCTTGCTATCACATCATTCCTTTACAATTCCTTCTCCCAACCCTTCCCCCAACATCCAGCCATTTTGTCTCTTTATATTAAGAAGTATAATAAGAAAAGACCAACGACATCTCTTATTAATTTTTTTTTCCAGTATTCCTTTGCACACTGCTTTTTTCTCCTCATCTTATCCTTCATTTCTAACTCTAATAAAGTAATTTTCTAAAGATCTGTTTTTACTTATTTTCTACTAATTTTTTGTGGGTCTATTTTATAATATATATATATCTATATATATATATATATATAAAGCTAATATTTCATTATTTTTAAATCACTTTATTAATATTTGAAAATTAAGAAAAAAAATCTGGAGTAAAACACTCACACAACTTTCTCTAATTCCTGTTCTTAAAATTATAATTCTCAAATTTTATAGCTAGTGTATCAAATTTAATGATATTCGTCAAAAAAATGAAAAAAACTGTTCAGTAAAACAACACTTCCGGTTAACTAATTTTCTTGAAAGTCGGCATTTTGGCCATCTGTTTTATTTCTAATTAATTTTTGTTTGGATGATAGAATTGTATAATAATCAACTATGATAGCACTTTAAAAAAAAAACATAACCCCTCCGCCACTCCCGTAAAAGTGCCCTTAAATGAATTTTCCAAGAGAAATATTTTAAATAAAAGTTGTACATCATTGTATGCGCAGTTTAGATACGAAGTTTCAAGAAAATCGTTGGAGCTATGTTTGAGAAAATCGCGAAAAAGTGAAAAGTGAATCATTTTTTTTTCAAACATACAACACATCTAATTTTAATTAACATTATTTAGATGACAGTATTGTCTAATAAACTGAAATAGCACTTTAGAAGAAACCGTAACTTCACCCTCCCCCGCAAAAGTATCGTTAAATGCATTTTCCTGGAGAAATGTTTTAAATAAAAGTTGTAGCTTTTTGTATGTGTAGTTGATGTATCAAGTTTCAAGAAAATCGTCGGATCCATTTTTAAGAAAAACGCAAAATTAAAAAAAAACAACTAGTAAAATGGTACTTCCGGTTGAGGAATTTTGACAGATAAGGTACGGTCAGATCCCATGCTGATATCTAAATGGAATATCAAGTTTGAACATTCTACGCTTTTTCGTTTTTGAGCTATGCTGTTCACATACATACATACATAAACACAGACACACACATATCACACACACACACACACACACATATCACACACACACACACACACACACAGGCCATTTGCTAAAAACCACTTTTTTGGACTCAGTGTACCTCAAAACGGATGTTTCCGGTGAAAACTCGATATCAAAAATTTGAAACGATACAATACTTCCTCTTACTAGGAGTAAGAGAAAGTAAAAAAAGGAAATAAAAGATTTACAATTACTAAGTTAGCTTAGAATTTGATCTGTACTAGCAACAGTACAGATCTTCTTTATTTAGGAAGTAATCTATTTTCTTTAATTATTATTCAATAGAGGGGAGGGCCAAAACTTGCGCTATCCAAAGCCTTGATGGACCCGGGTATAGCTGCCCGAAAAGGAATAAAAACTACCGGGTCTGGGAACAAAAGACCGCACCCGAGTTTCACTCATTTAAGTTTTTGACACTAACTTGATTCCCCAACTTGAAGAACCAGAGACTTAACGGTGACGAGGCGGTATTTATTTTTGTTTGTGTTTTGTTTTTTTATTAGCATACTTTATTGAATGATGGTTCCAGTGATAGCCTCAACGTTTATAAAAATTTCAACAATGATATAATATTATACTATATGTCACAATATAAATTTTTCAAAATTAAAAAGTAAACAGATTAAAATTTAAAAAATAAACAAATAGATAAAATAAATAAACTAAAATGAATAATAAGGATAATAATAATAATAATAATAAATAAATAAATAAATAATAAAATTATATAAAATAAATTAAATACATACATAAAATAAACTCTTGCCTGAATGAGCTATATCTCCACTGCCCAACGATGTCGCTTATATTAAATGAACATTTTAAACAAATAATGGTATGAAAAAATCTGGTGTGAAACTCTCACACAACTTTCTCTTACTCAAAATTGTAATTTAAAAAAATTTATAGTTAGTATACCAAATTTAATGAAATTCGTCGAAAACTGAAAAAAACTGTTCAATAAGTCGTGGAAAACTGAATATGTTCAGTAAAAGCGCACTTTTGGTTTACTAATTTTCTTGAAACTCGGAATTTTGGCCATCTATTTATTTCTAATTAATTTTGTTTGGATGGCAGAAATTGTATAATCAACTATGATAGCACATTAGAAAAAATACATAACCCCACCTCTGCCCCAAAGCCCCTTTAAAGGTCTTCACCAGGGAGAAATGTTTCAAATAAAAGTTGTATCTCTTTATATGTATAGTTCACATTCCTAGTTTAAAGAAAATCGTTGGAACCGTTTTCGAGAAAATAACAGAAAACTGAAAAATACATTTCAGTAAAAATGCCCTTCCGGTTATCTGAATTTTTCAAACTCGAAATTTCAACAACACCTATAATTCTAATTAATATTATTTCAATGACAGAACTGCATAATAAACTGAAATAGCAGTGCAGAGGAGAACCTAACCGCTCCCCTCCCCAAGAAGTGCCCTTAAATTAATTCTCCCAGAGAAACGTTTTTATATAAAAGTTGTAGATCTTTGTATGTGTAATTGATATTACAAGTTTGAAGAAAATCGTCGGAGCCATTTTTGATAAAATTCCAAGAAAGTAAAAAAAAAAAATACTAGAAAACTGAAAAATACTTTTCAGTAAAAGCGGCACTTTCGATTTTCTTCAAACTCGGAATTTCAACAACATATTTTATTCTAATTAATATTATTTAGATGATAGAATTGTGTAATAAACTGAAATAGCACTTTAGAAGACAATCCACCCACCCCTCTCCACAAAAGTGCTTTTAAATGCATTTTTCCGGAGAAATGTTTCAAATAAAAGTTGTAGATCTTTGTATGTGTAGTTGATATACCATCTTTAAAGAGAATCGTTGGAGCCATTTTGGAAAAAATTGTAAAAAACTGAAAAAACCACCTAGTAAAGTGGTACTTCCGGTTCAGGAATTTTGACCGCTGACCTACTGTCAGATTCCATGGTGATACCTAAACGGAATATCAAGTTTGAACATTCTACGCTTTTTCGTTTTTGAGCTATGCTGTTCACATACATACATACATACACACACACACACACACACACACACACACTCACACACACACACAGACCATTTGGTAAAAACCACTTTTTTTGATTTAGAGGAGCTCAAAATGGATATTTCCGGGGAAAACTCGATATCGAAAATTTGACACGATTACAATACTTCCTCTTACTAGGAGTAAGAGAAAGTAAAAATTAAATACAGATCTCGTGGGACAGAAACATTTGAACGACGGTCCTGTGTTCAATTAACCATTAAAAATGCCAAGCAATATTTGTTTATCCCATATTAATAAAACATGATTATTTTTTTTTCAACATTTGAAAAGATACGCAGTCGTACTCATTAGGATCAAGAGAATAATTACCTACCACCTCTCTTTCTTTTCTTTTATGTATACTTTTCATATAGAGGGTGTTCGTACTTCTTCTAGAAACGGCGGGGAGAAGTAAAATATTCTCTTCCTTTGGTTCACTATACTACTTTGACTACTACCACTGCTAAAGGGGAGAAATATTTTCCATTCCCTTTTATAATTACTATTTTCTCATTGGTGTTTACTTTTCCTCATTCCATTTCATTCTTCATCTTTCACTTTCTCTTTATCCAACAGACTTTGCAAATTAATGAGTCAACTCTTAGAAAATTTACTTGTTTATTCTTTCATCTTTTATTTTTTGGACCCTCTTTTTATATATTTTGGAACCTTTCAAAAATTGTATATGTTTATATTTCGCAACTTGTATTTCTATTGATAATTATAGCTTTAAGTTTTTATATATATTTTTTCTTTTTTTAATAATGAAATGTAATTGGAGTGATGTGTTGTTGTAGTTTGTAGTAGCACGAGCGGTTTTGTAAAAGGGCTTGTAAGTATATATGTTTAAGAGAGTGAAGTATCAGAAATAAGAAAGTAATCACCACTGCTAACAATAAATATATTCTATTAAAATAATAGCTACAAGTTATTTGCAAATAAATTATTAACTTATTAATATGAACTGATGCTAAGAGAGCGAAAATCAAGTGCTCTGCTTCGGTGTCTACAACAAACTATTTTGATGGAATGTCTTCTAATTGTTATTTCAAATCTTCTCCTTGTGAGAAGAAGGGGTAGACAATGCTAACAAGGTTCATGAACTTTTCCAGTAACTGTACTCTTCTACCTGCGTGTACCCTTTTGCCAACAAGCTCGCATTTTTCTTCATAATTTTGATATTTCAAATTAAATATATTTTTATATTTCTAGTATCCATCACAATAACTATCAATACCATTATAAGGGCAGACTAAGCAACTTGAAAAAGAATACTCTTTTTTAAAAATCAGCAAGCTTAAATTTGTATTTCTGAGAAGATCATGATACAGTATTTCAATCAAAACTTGGGGAAAGTGAAGATTGTTTTAAGGATAGCCTCTTTTATTTTATCAGTGGCTAAAATATCAGTGAATATCAGTATGCTATCAATAGAAATATAATTATATTGTGCAAAGAACCATGAGATTTATTTAAACTTAATCTGTTTTAGTCATTACACATAGTATCAGTTATTTCATCTATGGGGGTTCTTCCGATTACCACCAGCTTTGAACTTGTATTTAGTGTAGGTTTTAATTTTTAGAAATTTCTTCAACTCGTTGTTATCTACCTCCAAGTTCTGCAACTATTGTTGTAGGGAAATGCTTCTATACGATCTGTTGTTACTTATTCTCTCGACATGAAAGACTAACCATTTCAGTATATGTAACATTTCAGTATATTTTCATTTAGAATTTCTATAGCAGATTTGACTCACTTATCAGCCAAACTATCAGCAAATGTTTTTTTGATTTCTGTTCCATCCGTTTCAACTATTTCATACTGCTGTTGATGCTGTACTCGTCAATATTCAGAACTCACCTCATTACGTTAAAGTTGGGAAAAGATTATTTTTGAAAAAATACTCTTGCTGGTCTATGACATATCTCTGTTTTTAGAAAACTTTTATCAGAGCTAAAAGAAGCCTTTATTCTCACATAAATCAATTCTTAAATATTTAAACGTTTTTACTTTGTTCTTTACCTTGATTCTCAATTTTCCATGACTCTTGTTTTTCCACAATCATAATCATAATTGCAATTCGTTGTACACGATGGTGGCAGGACCGTCTCTAGGAAGCAGAAGTAAAAATTATGTTTGAAGAAATTGTGACTACTACGTCTATATAGACTGCAGTAAGAGTGTTGTATGAGTGTTTCACACGAAATTTTTCCTTACTGTTGTTGTGGAATCAATTGTCGTGATTCCTGAGGTATGAAGTTAGATGTCTTGAAGAGGGATTTAATAGGCGGAAGTTAGTTTATAGATTTTAGACTCGAAATACTAAACACTGATTTTACAAAAATAGATTATATTTTTACAATAATTTGAATGAGCGAGGTGGTAACTACAATTAATATGATTTGATAAAAATAAATAAATAATTTTAATTGTTAAATACAAATAATTTAATGATTAAAATAAATAACTATTATGCACAACTATGAAATAATTATAAGTTTAACCTTGTATAGGGACGCGCTTTGAACTCAAGTATAACTGCTGATTTAATAATAATACTGATATACTGATGTTACTGGTGTACTAATAATGATCGATGAATGATGAATGATGAATGATCCCCTCCTCCAGTGGAGCGAAGTTTATATTAGTATTACTCACACAGGGTACCTCAGAATGAGGTGCAAGAGAGAATGGGTGAGAACCTACCGGGGGGATCACACTAAGATTGAGGACGAAATTTGGCGAGTGAACCGATTTCTGCTATCCAAACTTGATGAGATGGGCAAGAAATGGGGATTTGAGAGAGATTATGAGATTACGATTGGCAGTATAGGGGATGATAACCTCACGAGGCCAACGGAGTCGGGCAGCGGTATTATTCGCTGCTATTCAGATAGCTCTAGGCAGGAGGGCACTGGCCTGTCGGGGGCGGGAGCATGGTTTCAGGAGTTGGATAGAGGGAGTTCGGTGGCCTTAGGTGGTTTGGCCACTGTTTTCCAGTCTGAGGTGGTGGGCATCATTGAATGCTGCCATCTTGTGGGGGAGTGGCTAGGAGAGTTTAAGGAAGTGCGGATCTTCTCTGATAGTCAAGCCGCACTAAGGGCTTTGAGTAAGCCGTGGTGGAGTTCGAAATTAGTGGGAGAATGTAGGAGAAGGCTTAACGCTTTGGCTCGGAGGGGTAAGGTGCATCTCTATTAGATACCCGGACATGCGGGAATAGAGGGCAATGAGAGGGCGGATCGGCTGGCCAGGGAAGGACCGTCATTACCATTTTATGGTCCTGAACCAGCCCTGGCCGTTACAAAGACGTTTCGCGACAAACAGATTAGACTTTGGGAGACGAGAGCTTTGGAGAAACGCTGGGGGGACACGCAGGGGTGCCTCCAAGCTAAAAGATTTATAAAGGCAAGCAAGCAGGGAATCTCGGAGTATCTCCTGTCTCTTAGTAGGACGGGTTTGAGGACCTTGGTAGGAATAGTGACTGGACACACTTGGGTGCACAGTCACTTGTTTAACATAGGGAGGACGCGGAGTCCCATTTGTCAGAATTGTGATGACGGAGTTAGGGAAACGGTGTATCACTACTTATGTCAGTGTCCCCGTTTCGCTGGAACTAGGTTTCGTATATTTGGGAGGACACCACTCTCGCAGGATTGCCTGGGCGAGTTAGAGTTTTGGGATATCTTGAGATATTGTAGATTAACCGGCAAGTTACCGGGGGAGATTAATTAAGGGGTTACGGGGGGCATCGGGGGGATAAGAGCCACATAGGCTTAGGTCCCGCGCCTTTCGGGCACCCGTTCTGATAATAATAAT
>JAAEAF010006873.1:0-115989 GCA_011037195.1 Triatoma infestans
CCCAAACATTAAAAAAAAATTAAATTTGAGTTGAAATTTCGGGTGGGGAGGAATGGGCAGATAAAAGCCATATTGACAATTCAGTGCAAATAAGTATGTATTTGAGAATAGCTTAGTTAGCGCACCGGACCTAGTGGGACATGGAAATTCCAGGTTCGAGTCCAGCAGTGTTGTCTTCAGATTTTCTCTTCGTAAGAGCAGAGGGCTTTTTCTTGTTGTCCGAATCATATCAATCTCTTCTGATCAAAAAGAGAAATCAATAATTAAAAAAAAAAAAATTATGAAGCGGACGGATTATAAGGAATAATCTAGGAGCCATCAGCTTAAATTGACTTTTAAAACAATTTGTATATTAAACATCGTATATCAACTACACATGCTAACAACTGCCATTTCTATTTGAAACATTTCTCCGGGAAAATTCATTTAAGGGCACTTCTGAGGGAGGGGTGGGGTAAGGTTTGCATCTAAAGTGCTATTTCAGTTTATTAGACAATTCTGCCATCTAAATAATGTTAATTAGAATTAAATATGTTGTTGACATTCCGAGTTTGAAAAAAATCGGATAACCGGAAGTGCGTTTACATTACCACTTTACTAAATGATTTTTTTACTTTTTCGCAATTTTCTCAAAAATGGCTCGGACAATTTTCGTGAAATTGCTAATATAAACTAAACATGCAATGATCTACATCATTTATTGAAAACGTTTCTCTGGAAAAATTCACTTTAAGGCACTCTAGGGGAGGGGTGGGGTTACAGTTTCCTCTAAAGTATTATCATGATTGATTATATAATTCTATTATTCAAACAAAATTAATCAGAAATAAATAGATTGCTGAAATTCCGAGTTTCAAGAAAATTAGTAAACCGGAAGTGCGCTTTTACTGAACATTTTTTCAGTTTTCGACGAATTTCGTTATATTTGGTATACAAACTATAACCTTTGTCAATTATAATTTTGAGAACAGGAGGTAAGAGAAAGTTGTGTGAGTGTTTCACACCAGATTTTTTTAATTACAGACAAATTATTACGTAAGCACAATTTGATAAAATTCTTAACAATTTTATATATAAATGTGGTATTTATGAGACTGTCCCGGTGACGGATAGTTTTGTAACGAGAGAACACTGAGAGGAGGCCGGTGTGCACGGAGAAGGCTCTAGATGCCAAAGACCATAGGTATATGCGCGTCTTAAACTTTATCCATATTTATCAACTAACTTGGAGTTGAGAATATATTTTCATATTTGGAAGTTATCAATCAATTGAAATTTCATAAGTTATAGTAGACAAACCCTACAATATATTAAAAATGGCTCACATTAGTGGGAACTCTAACGACGTAAATCCCAAAGAACCTTCCCACCCCAAATGAAACTTCTTATTCGGCAAATGTTTCACAATAAATTGACAGACTTTGAGTAAAGACTGGTGACACTGAGAATGGACTTGTAACTGGGTGGCCACCAGTTCGAGTCCCGCATGTAACTGCTAAATTTTATATTCGTTTCAAAAATGTTAATGGTAAAGTAGGTGTTTCCGCCTTTGCCCAAGGCACCTAATTTTTTGATAGTTGGTCGTTTAGCGTGCCTAAATAATTGGCATTACTTTACTTTATTTTAGTTGCATTCTACATATGCACACTGCTTTCAAGACAGTGTGTTGTAAGGCCAAGGTCTGAGTCACGGTAAAATCATTACTCTCTGTATAATGCATCGTTTCTTATTTCAGAAATAACATTAAGGATATAATATTGTAATTCGCCAATGAAGGATACATGTTAATTTAAACAAAAAATCAGAAGAAGTATACGGGAAAAATTTAATAATAAAAAAGTTATCTCGCGACATTCCGAGAAATAAATGCTCAATGATGAAAAATCTGGTATAAAGGAGTGGTATTTATGAGTTTTGTAGGTAATATTTGGTTTATAGAATCTGGAAATACTTAATGTCTAAAAGGCAGTTTTATTACTGTAGGTAGAGCAACGTGTGTGTTTGTGTGTGTGTGTGTGTGGGTGTGTGTGTGTGTGTGTGTGTGCGATACGAGATGAAAGTTTTATAGGAGCAGGAAGAGTTGTGGGTGTTTAGAAAGTGTACGATATATAGTGTAGGATGACAATGTGAACTTTGGGAAGAATATCAGCGTCTCAGTTTGTAGGAGTTCAGAAATATCATTTCTGATACCCAGGTAGATACGTTGAGGCTGTATGAAGCGCCGATATTACTTTAGAACAGCGTCACTTTACCCGCCACACCACGCACGCGTGCACGCGCACACATCACCCACAGACACACAAAGCAACCCATCTATCTACGTATCTCAGTACAGTATACACTTCAATTCATTTTTCACACTTGAAATATTACTTTCCTAGCTTTCTACAAGCCACTTTGGAAGTTATGAAATGAAGTTAACAAAGTTAGATAATAGCTTGGCAACTGTTAAAGGATATCAAGTAAAGTATATAGGAAAAAATGAAATATATAAATAAATATCAAAGTTACCGCATTTTGCTAAATGTGGTATTCTATAATGCAGAGTGGAATATTCGATTAGATTCTATGGGGGTTGCTATCCAGCCCACCGCGACTCCTGTTGGTCTATTCTAGCACCCACAAGTCAGAGCACTATCTCAAACCTTGTCTGTTTTATTAGAGTTAGGAGAGTCCTGAGAGAGATGAGAAAGATTGTTGGGTGAAACTTGCACAAAGAGAAATAACCTCAGCCATCAAGCATCTTACGTTGAGCCGATGCGATTCAAGTGCTTGTTAAGTCTTCAATGGACTTTACAAGGGACCCACTGGCATCCTCATGGCCGAACAGCCTTGTTACAGTAATTCTGCAGTAAGCTATTAATAAACCATTCTTGCGATCTATCGTGCATCCATGCTCTGATGGCTGCACTCCTATGCCGCAGAAAGGTTCAGGTCTAATGAGGGTTCCAATAGAGCCCAGGCGGGCTAGGCGATCCACCGCCTCATTGCCCTTGAAGACTAAATGGCTGAAGCAACATATTTTCATGGAATGCCAACCAATCCCACACCAGCCTCGAGCTGGCCCTGATACGAGCTAACTGCTCGCCTATTCGAGCAACTAGCTCGCCTCAGATCATAAATATAAAAGTTACCGCATTTTGCTAAAGGTTCAATTCTATAATGTAGAGTGGAATTGGCATAGAATGAATTATAATGATATGTACCACAAATGAAAATTGCAAGCACTATATAATACAATCCAAATAGAGTGTGATTATTCGTACTGACGGCTAGGTCAACATAACTGTTCTATAGGGTGTATTTATAATTTTTTTAACCTATATAAGCCAATGAATATAAATCGTCTCTTATACGCCTTTCAAACATGTTGTTCCTTCCCTGAGGAAGAAGGCAAATGAGCATTGTTCAGAGGAAACGTTGCAGATTTTTTTTTTTTTTTTAATTAAGGCGCGTCAATATCTATGGTCATTGGCGCCCCGGAGCCTTTTCAGTGCAGTGCCGGCCTCCGGACAGTGTTCTTTCGTTACAGACAACACTTCCACCACCGGACAGTGAGCTGTAGAGGCTCTAGGAAGAAAAATATTCTAAGGGTAGCACAGCTGGACTCGAACCCGGGTCCTCCGCTTGGGAGTCCAGTAGGCTAAACACTTAGCCATTCCTTTCCCTGTTCTCGATTAAGATTGTGGCTAAGAATTCTCTGGGCCGCTGCGAACATCAAAATTAGACAAAGCGTACATCATCAGTCACTTCAAACAAACAAAACACAAATCTGTTATGAACGATTACACGACTTTCTCTTATGCAATACAATGTAAATTAAAAACAAAACAAAAATTCTTTAGAATTGCAATGTTTAGAAACGTTTAGTAGGCCATAAAAATAGATTTTGGGAGTTATATATACACATATATACCTTAGTGGACACTGTGGGCGCTCTCCGTCTCAAGGCCATAAAATGTCAGTATTAAATTTAAACGTAACAAAGAGGCACCAAAAACACCCATAATATCTGTTTTTTTTAAATATTGCAGATAAAAACGATAAGCGAGCATTTCCAGTTTAAACAAAATAGTTGTAGCTATTTTCCTGAAAACCCGAAAAAGCTCTAAAAGCTATTCTGTAAAGTCCCTGTTCCGGTTAACTGATTTTCTTCAAATTTGGAATTCTATCAACGCTTCTAATGCATATTGATATTATATTGGTGGTAAATTAATATTCCATTGGACTGAAGAGGTATTTCAGAGGAAAGCAAAAAGCTACTGTTCCCTCAGAATCCCCTAAACATTTAATTTCCCGGCAAAAAAAATCAAATAAAAGTTTTAGGTATTTATATATATGTAGATAGTGTACGAGATTTTATAAAAAAAATGCTGCTACCGTTCTCGAGAAAATTGCGAAATACTGAGAAAACAAATTCAATAAAATCGCTTTGCCGGTTGATGGAATTTGCCCGAAACCTTATATACTAGATGTGGTAGTAGTACCTAAACAGATACCAAGTTTTTTTTAAGTAATTTATCGTTTCTTGAAATATTCATGCACACACACACACACACACACACACACATTATTCAGGGTGTCTCATTTGAACGGGCCACTTTTAATATAACTCTTAAACGAAGAAAGATATAAAAAAAGTGAACATATCGTTTGTCCCCCGTAGGGGGAAGTGGACTAGCCACTTCTTCAGGGATCTAGGCGTCCCTGCGGATTTCCCAGCCTAACAACACTACATGTACACTCATACTGACACCCTTGACAATACACACTACACATAGGACCTGCAGAGGTAGTTGATGTGTGCAGCTACTTGGGTACAGCGCACCCACAGGTAAACTTGAGCTCCCCACCACACACACTCACTCACACCTGAACACTCGACACTTTACAGACGACTACACACACTGCACGAACAAGTACACGCACTCGTTGAGAGCTCGGAGTATAAATACCTCTCCCTCGTGCTTGCCGGCACGAGGCTTTGGGGCTAGGGTGGAAAAGGGGATCCTGGGCATTGAGGGAGACGACGACCTGCGGGCGTCCGATCCCAACACATGTCTTTGGCCTCGGCTTCACCCGAGAGCTCTACCTGGGGGACAGCCCGACCCCAGGAAGGCTAGGGAATTCCGCCTCAGGCGGGTTCCTAGGGTTAGGAGGGGGGCCGCGGGGACACGGGTCGGTGCTTCGGTAACGGAACGCTGTCTTCCGTGGCACCTGACTATATCGGGGTGTGATGGTCCATCCGGAGAGTAACCGGATCCAATTGAGCGTCCGTGGAGGCGGGACCACATGCCCTGACGAAATTTTATTGATTATAATGGATAGTCAATATAATTTTTTAGGGCCTAGCCCACCAATACTTCCTTCACAATCCCCCAATCCTATTCCTTTACCTAATAACCCTCATCATATTTCTTTTTCAATCCCAAACCAGAAAAATCCCGTAAATATTTCCCCTATATCCCAATTCTCCAACTCCCAAACAATACTGGAGAAAACTGGACAACGACAAGGCGTGGACCTGGATAGTACTGCTGGATTAACGGAATCTGGGTTGCAGGTTACCCTGCAACCATATAGCCCTTCTTCCCCGCCAAGGAAGAAAGCCAAGGGCGGCCACCGGAATGAAGTTGCATTTAAATTTGTAGATCTTGAAGAGGATAACTGGGGGCGATATTTTGTTGTGAAAAAGAAAGAAGGAACTTTCACAAATGAATGTTCCTTCAAACTACACAAATATATTAAGAGCATCTTAGGTAAAACTAAAAGTGTCAGAAAGCTCACTGATGGTTCACTGTGCATTGAGGCCGAGAACCGTATGCAAGCTAAGGCTATTATGAATTTGCAAAGATACATGGATGCTGAGCTAGAAACCGGTCCCCACAAACGGCTGAACACTTCACAGGGAGTGATTACCTGTCGGGACTTTTTAAACAGCTCGTTAGAACATATAAAAGAGGGTCTGGCAGATCAAGGTGTAATAGAGGTGAGGAGAATAAAGAGGAGACAGGACGGGTCCCTAGAGGACACTGCTTCTCTACTCCTCACCTTTGATCGTCCGAAACCGCCGCAGATAGTAGATGCAGCCTTCTATAAACTGAGGGTGCGCCCGTACATTCCATCACCGATGAGGTGTTATCAATGTCAGAGGTTTGGACATACCTCTATGAGATGTAAGGCTGTAGAACCGGTGTGCACTTGTGGCAAACCTAAGCATGATGGAGAGTGCACACCACCAATAACTTGCGTGAACTGTGGCGGAGATCACACTGCCAGATCTTCGGGGTGCCCTACACTAATGAAAGAGAAGGAGATACAAAAAGTAAAGACACTACAATAATTGCCCTATCATGAAGCTAGAGCAATTGTTGAAAGTAAAAGTTATGTAACGAATGAAATCTCTTTTGCTGAGAAACTGAGGGCACCCACTTCAGTGGCGCACCTCCCAATACCTGCCCAACTTCAAGGGCAATCAATAAAAGGCCTCTCCCCTGCCATAAGGGGAACTTCTGTAAAAGAGGGAGAAATCCCACTACCCAATATCTCCCCAACCTTAAGGGGAGCTATTTTAAAGGTGGGAGAAATCCCACCACCCAAATCAAACACCCCTCAGGGGGTGGTACGAGTAGCCGAAAGGCTACTGACAATTACTCCCACCACAAGTGGGAGCGACATAAAGGTGGATTTAATTCCGCCTAAAGAAACGCCTTCCTCTGAAGGGGAGTGGAAGGTGGTCAGTCCACCAAAACGCTCTCCTAGGAGGAAAAATCCTAAATTAATGCTGCCTCCCTCTGACCCAATAAGGACTAGGGGGAAAACGCGAACAAATCGCGAAGGCCAAGCACCTCTTGCCTCCAATGTCCGATCTCCCAAGGAGCAATGGCAGCTCACGGCGACGGACATTGAGGCCTCAGAATCGGAGGGTGGGAATATTTCTGACCACCTTCCTAGGAGAAGAAAAAAGGGTTGGCCCAAAGGCAAACCCCGGAAATCGTGTGCCACTGAATAAGACTAAGTATCAATATCTTTATTTCAGCATCCATGTATCTGAACCATTATATACATATCATGAATCAAAACTTTCTTTATTGTAGAACTTTTGTAAATATTTTAAATGCGTTAAGTATCAGCAAGATCCTGCCAGGTGTGGTCGCTTCACAATGTTACCATGTGTGAGTCCATTCTTCAATGGAATATGCAGGGCTTCATAAGCAATATGGAAGGGTTGCGTAGGATGGTGGCGGAACACCGTCCATTTGGGTTATGCCTCCAGGTAACGAAGATTCGCCCAGGGCAACTCATTCGAATCCCTGGGTATACCACTTATAGCAAAGAGGTACAACCTGCCCCGGGTGGGAGGGCGCATGGCGGAGTGGCCGTTTGTATAAGGGATAACATCCCCAGCAGACGGCTATCCCTGCAAACTAATCTAAAGTCGTTGCCGTGCGCCTAACTGCGCCGCTGCAGATCACTTTAGTTAGTATATATCTGCCGAATATCTTCTGGCGGAGAGGTGATCTGGAGAATCTGCTCTCGCAGCTCCCTGCCCCGGTGTTGTTGATGGGCGACTTCAACTCTCACAACACCTGGTGGGAGTCAGTTAGAACTGATGCTCGAGGCAGATCTCTTGAGGAAATTATAGATAATGCCAATATAATGCTCCTCAACAGCGGTGCAGCAACACAATTTAATGCATACTCAGGAGGATTTAGTGCAATCGACCTGAGTGTGGCAACACCCACCATTGCAGTTCGTTTGGAATGGAACACACTGGAAGAATTATACCATAGCGACCACTTTCCAATTTTGGTATCGAGCTCCATCTCCAGGTCAGATTTCGTCATACCCTGCAGATACGACATCAAAAGAGCAAACTGGTCCGCATACGCCTCTAGAGTGGTGACACCACCCCTAACAGGGGATGCTACCATCGATAATATACATTTTTCAGAGGCACTGGTGCGGGCAGCCGGTGGTACTATTCCGATGGTAGGCGGGGGAATCACAAGACCCCCCCGTCCCCTGGTGGACCCCGGAATGTAGAAAAGCCAATGCAGCAAAAAAGAAGGCTCTGAATAGGTTTAAAAGGTATCCGACGGAGGGAAATTTAATAAATTTTAAAATTCTGAGAGCCAGGGAGAGGCGTATAATTAAAGAATCAAAAAAGAAAACCCTCACCTCCTATGTATCCAAGATCTCTACATCGTCGACGCTAAAGGAGGTGTGGGATAAAATAAAAACCCTCTCTGGTGGATACAGAACCCCGTCGATACCAATCCTAAAAATAAATGATGTCGTCGTCACCGAGCCGGTGGATGTGGCTGAAGCCTTCGCCAGGCACTTTGCTAAAGTGTCCAGCTTACAAGGTTACTCGGCCGAATTCCTCCGGCGAAAAGGTGACGTGGAGCAACAGCCACTCGATTTTGACACCGCCATTAATGAAGCTTACAACGAACCGCTGACCATCCATGAGCTAGAAAATGCACTCAAGAAATGTAAAGATTCTGCTCCAGGGGTGGATGGGATCCCATATGCGATGATAAGTAACTTAAATGCAGCCGGGAAGGTAGCCCTTCTCCAATTTTACAACAGCATATGGGAGACCGGCCAATACCCAGATGGTTGGCGGGAAGCAATTATTATTCCGATCCCGAAAGAAGGAAAAGACCCCAGTGATCCCTCTAGCTACAGACCTATTTCATTGACCACTTGCTTGAGTAAAGTCCTTGAATCGATAATCAATTTTAGATTAACGTACGTGCTAGAAAGTAGAGGACTTTACAGCCAGCACCAAGCGGGATTTCGCAGGTATCGTTCCACGTTAGATCAGATAAGCCAACTTGAGGTCTATGTGCAAAACGCATTTATGCGTAGAGAGCACGTGCTGGCCATGTTCTTTGACCTCGAGAAGGCTTATGATACGACGTGGAGATATGCGATACTGCGGAAGTGTCATGAATGGGGATTAAGAGGGAATCTGCCAAGGTTTCTCCGTGGCTTTTTAGAGTCACGAAGGTTCCGAGTGCGCCTGGGATCGGTCTTTTCGGACCCACATGTTGGTATACCGTTGGGACAACGGTATACCACAGGGATCGGTATTGAGTGTGACACTCTTCACGATGGCGGTGAATTGTCTAGCCGAAGTTGTAGGGGACCCCCTGAAAATCTCTCTGTAGGTTGACGACCTTGCTATCTATTTATCAGGTAGTAACCTTAGCGAGGTCGGAGAAACCCTACAACAGGCAATAGACAGGGTGGCTAATGAGGCTTCCAGGAATGGATTTAAATTCTCTAAAACCAAAACGGTGTGCGTACATTTTTGTAGGTTAAGACATGAACATAGTTCTCCCACTTTGTTATTAGATGGCACACCGATCCAATATAAAAAAAATATCCATTTCCTGGGCCTCATTTTCGATACTAAACTAGCCTGGCAGGACCATATAGATTACACTTGTAAAAAAGTAAGGAGGACCCTCGACATCTTGAAATTTCTTGGAAGTTACAAATGGGGTACGGAGCGGGAAATCTTGAAACGTATTTTTATCACACTTACCCGCTCCAAACTAGAATATGGAGCCCCAGTTTATAGTTCTGCGCGCAAGTCACGCCTGAAATTATTGGACAGAATTTATAATGAAGGAATCAGGTTATTCACAGGCGCCTTCCGGACCAGTCCTTTGCAAAGCCTCTATGTAGAGTCGGGGATGCTGCCTCCACAGCTTAGGAGGGAACAGCTTACTCTGACCTATACAGCCGGAATATGGGGAAAGCGGTTTCATACCTTATTCCCATACATATTTGAGAGCCCATATATTGAAGAGTTCCGTCAGCAATGCTCGCGGACGCGACCCCTCGGGGGCAGAGCCAAGGAACTGCTAGATGCGGAGGGAATAGAATTTGGCCAAGTCTTGGGGTGGGGTTTAGCGTCTCGCCCTCCATGGTGTTTACCCTCCGCAAGCGTCCGCATGGACCTGGCAATACATAAAAAAGAGGAAACAACACCCGTCGTCTACAGACAAAAATTACTAGAACTTTTAGAATTTTATTTTGATTTCCGACCTGTCTTTACAGACGGGTCGAAGATAGACGACGGCGTAGGTAGTGCTGTTTACACGGAGGGAGTTACCCTGAGTTGGACACTCCCTCAATATGCAACCGTGTATACCGGCTGAGATGTATGCTATTTGCCAGGCCATGATGCTAGCTAAAGAAAAGAATTATAATAAATCATTAATATTAACGGACTCACTAAGTGCATTAATGGCTCTCCGGGATAAATTCTCGACGGACCCTATGGTAGTGAATATCTACAATTTATTACTTCAGCTAAGCGCACGTGGGCAACGAGTGGCATTCGCCTGGGTGCCGGGCCATATTGGTGTGTCCGGCAACGAACGGGCGGACGAGGCAGCCAAACTTGCTGCCTCTACACTAGCAAATGATGCCATTCCTGTTCGTCCCACTGACATACAGATGTATGTAAAAAATGCTATTAACAGAAAATGGCAACGCCAGTGGGACAGTACAAATGAAAAGCTTAAAGATTATAAACTACGTGTGCGATGTGCTATGGTCGAGAATTACCCGCGGCATGATTCAGTAATACTGACGAGGCTAAGGATTGGTCATACACATGTGACACATGGGCACCTCCTTATTGGTGAAAGAAGATCGAGGTGTCCTCGATGCAGAGAAAGATTAACGGTGGAGCACGTATTGGAAGGGTGTCGGGCACTGCGTCCTCAGAGGGAGAGAGCAGGCCTACCACATGACAAGCGCGCTATTCTTCAAGAGGGTTCTCCTTACATTGGGAGGCTATTTGCTTTTTTGAAAGAAATAAATGTCTATAGAAAAATTTAAGTTAGTTATTAGGTTAAGCAAACGTGGGTGAAGGAATATCAAGTACTTCACCCACCTAGGTTAGTCGACTTAAAAGGGGAAAGGAATATCGAGTACTTTCCCCTTGTGTGAATGTTTAGTATGAATGTATTTATTAGCGTGAATATATTTGTTGGCGTGAATGTATTTATTGGCGTGAATGTATTTATTGGCGTGAATGTATTTATTGGCGAGAATGTTAAGAATGTATGTTAAGTTTAGGTTTTTAACAGGGGTTGAAAGAAATTTTATAAAAGTATTTCAACCCTATTAGGTTTAGATTAACATTAGGATTAGTTCACTTAAGGGTGTGCAGGAATATTTGTTAAAAGTACTGCACGCCCCCATATTTTGTACAGCAAAATAGCCTCCTTAGAATAAATATACAATCAGAAGCTACTAATATAAGTAAAATGTAGTAAGAAATAACTCAATAACCTGTTATAATGTAGTACATAGGACAAAAGATACTTTTAGTTTTGCACACTTGATAGTGAAATAAAGTTCTAGTAGAATAAGGGATGGCACGAAACAACATTCCACACTCCTCCTCGTCGACTAGATCGATGAATTAAGAGGGGATGTGTGGGTAAATAAAATATTTGACAACCTTTGGCTCCACACCACCTTGCCGAGCAAGGTTTTCTGAGTGGATGCCATCTAGGATAGCATGTGCCATCCCGGCTCGTGCGGGCCCGGTTTGAGAAAGAAAATTAACTGAGAAGCGCTAATGACCGCAGTTGTCGATGCGCTATAAAAAAAAATAAAAAAAAAAATAAAAAAAAAATAAAAAAAATCGTTTGTTAAAGTATTAGCGCTCTAGTTTATGATGGTGTTAATGTTATTTGATTTTATTGCCGCCTTACACCTTAAATCAGTGACTGAAAGTGGCGATTACGTTTTGACCCCCACTTTTTACTACTGTATTGGAAACTACTAAAAAAAATGAAGAATAATGCCGTTAATTTCACTTCAGTATTTCAAACCGTTGCCGAGACATACAATCATAAACATTAAATTTTCATCGTTTCTTTCCTATTTCTTTGAATCAGAAACTAAAATTAAAAGCGGATTTTCTTATTAATATCTAACAACTAAGAGAGTTGAAATGCTGATAAAACTTAAAAGCTATTTTAAAACCAAAAGGAACTTAAAAATCAGGTAAAACATCATTAAAACATAACAAGATTCCAGTTTATTTACAAAAATCGATAAAAAAATATTTCCCATTTATTCAAAATGACTTCAACGGCACAAGCGCAGCCGCTACCCAACATATGAAGTTGCTAATCGTATCATGTCTGCCGGAATTGCTAAGCAGGATTGGATTAAGTCTTCTCTAAGGGCTTCTGGAGTTGTTGGCTCCCTGACATAAATTTTTTGAGATATCCCCCCCCCCAAAATCGAGATGGGTAAAATCTGGCAATCTGGAAGGCCGGCTTACCGGTCCCTGTCTCCTGATCCAGCGGCTACTGAACATCTCATTCACTTTTCTCCTCGCCAGATTTAACTCCTCTTAAATTTTTGTTTGGGGATATCTCGAAGAAAAAATTTATGCCACGGAACCAACAACTCCAAAAGCACTTAGAGTAGACTTAATCCAACCTGCTTAGCAATTCCGGCAGACATGATACGGTCAGCAACTTGATCTGTTGGGCAGCGACTGCGCTTGTGCCGGTTAAGCCGAGGAGGTCGTTTTGAATAAATAGGAAATATTTTTTTTCATAGATTTTTGTAAATAAACTGGAATATTGTTTTGTTATAATGATGTTTTACCTGATTTTTAAGTCCCTAATGGTTCTAAAATAGGTTTCAAGTGTTGTCAGCATTTGAACTCACTTATATATTAGAAATTAATCCGCTTTTAATTTTAGTTTATGAAACAAAGAAATAGGAAAAAAAAATCGATGAAAAATTAATCTTTATGATTGAATATGTCGATAACGGTTTGAAATATTGAAGTGAATTTAACGGCATTTTTCTTCATTTTTTTTTAGTAATTTTCAGTAAAGTAGTAAAACGTGAAGGTCAAAAGGAAATCGCCACTTTCAATCACCGATTTAAGGTGTAAGGCGGCAATAAAATCATAACATTAACACCAACATAAACTAGATCGCAAATACTTCAACAAACTTATGTTCACTTATTTGATATCTTGATTCGTTTGAGAGTTATATCAAAAGTGGCCCGTTTAAATGGGGTACTCTGTATATAAAAACACATCAAACTTATTGAATTATGCAGTAGAATGATAATTCACAATGTAGTCGAGAAAAAATATTTTTTTCGTTTTCAAAAGCTGAGTACCTCAGAAATATTAATTTCAAATGGTACTCACTTCAACCTTGAACTATTTCGAAAATTTAATATTATCTCAACGCTTCCTCTAACGGTAATAAAGGGACAAAAAATAAAGATTGTCCTTGGACCAAGAATACTCTTTGAATGAGGTCGGCTATGATACCAAACTCCTTATCAAGACATTCTGAAGATTCTGGTGAACGCTCTTAAAAACCGGTCGATGATATAAAATGAAGAAGGCTATCACAGCAAAAAAAAAAATCACTGAACTAAGAACAATACCTTCACAAACTTCTATTTCTTTTCGTGTTTAAGAAATTTTTCCGGGGAAAATAAATTAGGAATTCCTTTTTCTTTTGCTTCAGTAATGTAAAAAAACAGAATTTTCAACCATATCAAGATCAGTCAAGCACGCAGCAACTCCTCAGTATATTAAAAATCTCCTTCCATTAAACAAAAATGGTACGTCATTTTTCCAAACCAAGCACCAAAAATATTTTCTCCAACTTTATCACAAAAAAAAAGAGAAAATTTTCAATAAAGAATATTTAATCGCTTTTCATATTCAACAATGAGTTTTTTTCGTATAAGAAATTGGTGATATTTCACCAGTTGGTGAGAATGAGTTTTCCCACTGTTGATATAAAGAGCAAACCACCCCATTTTCATCTTGAAGTTCCTCCTAAATAATCATATTCTCATTTTCACTTTATTTAATGTAAGAACTGAAATTTATGTTTACTAACTTGGCTTGAATATGAAAGTGTAATGAAATTATCAAATTGAACGTTAGAAAAAGATTAAAAGTTGTTTTAATAAAAATGGATTACAATGTCGCTAAGGTCCATCTATTTAAGAAATTGGGAAAAAATGTACTTAACTTTTTCTTACTGTGCAAGAGAAAGTATTTTCGAACGTGTCAAATTTTCAACACAGAATTTACACCGGAAATATGGTTTCAGAGGTCCAAAAAGTGTTGTTTTTTTTTACTTTCTCTTACTCCTAATAAGAGGAAGTATTGTAATCGTGTCAAATTTTCGATATCGAGTTTTCACCGGAAATATGCATTTTGAGGTCCCGTGAGTCCAAAAAAGTGGTTTTTAGCAAATGGTCTGTGTGTGTGTGTGTGTGTGTGTGTGTATGTGGGTATATCTGTACAGCATAACTCAAAAACAAAAAAACGTAGAAGAAAGTTGAAACTTGATATTACGTTTAGGTATCACCGTGGGATCTGACGGTCCGTTATCTGTCAAAATTCCTCAACCGGAAGTACCACTTTACTAGTTGGTTTTTTCACGTTTTTGCGATTTTCTCAAAAATGGCTCCGACGATTTTCTTTAAACTTATTACATACAAAGTGTTACAACTTTTATTTGAAACATTTCTCCGGGAAAATTCATTTAAGGGCACTTTTTGGGGAGGGATAGGGTAGGTTTTCATCTGGGGAAGGTTCTTCGGGCGTGCAAAATCATTGTATGGGATGAGTGTACAATGGCTTATAAGAAATCATTGGTTGACTTGCGAAATAATCAGGTTCCATTTGGTGGACCATTGGTGTTACTAGGCCGGGGAGATCAGGAACGCAACGTGATCCTCGCTCAACTCCAGTTGATGTCATTGCATGCCTGCTTGAAATATAACTCTTTGGAAAAAAAAATCATTTAACAAAGAATATGAGAGTTCAACTTCAAAACGATCCAACAGCTGACATATTTTCAAGACAATTACTCGAATTCGGTAACGGCACTGCTCCTACAAATCCGGAAACGGGAAAAATCACGTTCTCATCTCATTTCTGCAGCATTGTACATTCAAAAGAAGAATTAGTAGTCAGGGTATTCCAAAGCATAGAAAAAATTATCAAAATCACGCATGGTTAAGCCTACAAATCAGACTGAGCCACAGCAAAGCGTGTTCGGGTTAGCTAGTATATATAAAAATTGTAAAATTCTTATAATCGGAAAAATGTCATTCCTACCCATTTTTTTAATAAGATTATAAACTCAATAGGATCGATATTGGACCAAAGTTGTAAAAAAAACCACGAGACTCATTATCAGTCAAATCATCTGCAGCTTATCATATCTCTCTTGCTTTTTTTATTCAATAGAAAACACAATTCAACGAATTGAACACAAATTTTAATAAGTTTAATATATTATAAGTAGAAGTTTACGTAAGCATACTAACAGGTCTAAAATACTGTTCATAAATTAATTATTAATCTAATTAAATACCTCCCAAATGGCCTTATTTATGTGTTAAAGTTGTAAGTAAGTACTTACTAAATGTTTTGTTTGTTTATGTAAATGTTTAGAAGTTAATTTATTTAAGTTTTCATACATTAAATTCACTTACTACTATAACACGTCGAAATGCAGAATATTGCAGAAAGACGTTGAAATACGTCACAAAAAACTTTAATTTCAAAATCCATGAACCAAAAGTGCTACAATAGATAACTTTTTTTCACTTTTTCGCAATTATCTCAAAAATAGCACAAACGTTTTCTTCTTCTTTTTTCAATTTCGTGTGCTCATTTCCCTTATAAAGGCTTAGTCAAGTGAAATCATTTTCTGGAAAATGGTATTTTTTTTTGGAGAATTCTGAAAAAACTGCGTGTCGTGTATTTAAAACCCCGCGAATTCACATTATTTGGGTTTCCTGTGGGAGTTGGTTTTTCGGCCGCCAGGCGGATTGTACTATTCAATTCGTGGATTATTCACCTGTATTATTCAACTTTTATGTTCATAATTAAATGTGATCATACTTTAAGTGTGTAATATTTTTATTATTTTGGCTGAAACGCTACAAAGCCTCTGTTTGAGCCCAGCTCAAGCACTATTTGTCTTGTCTTCAGCCATTCAAATCAGCCCATTGGCGTACGAACACTTTTTCTGTCAGCCAACCCAGCGTCACATTACTTCTTTTCTCGCCATTATATTTTATCATTCTGGTTATTACTGCTGCACAACTTACTTTCAGTATACCACTTCTTCTTATGCGTGGTATGCGTTTTTGTTAGTGGAAACAGCTCACAACTACCATCAACTATTGCAGTTGTACAATTTTAACGGCGATTCTAGTCCTTCTTCTACTGAATCGTCATTTTACCAAGTTGGACTGTTTAGCTACTTTAACCCAGTTTTTAGCCAATATATTCTCGCAACACATTATTACATCAAATCGCATGTACCAAGCTTGGTACTGGTAAAGATTCAACTTATTGGGTAATGTAGCTCTTATTCTGTATTTCTTTATTATTATATTATCTTCTCTCTTACGAGCTACTTAGCTATATATATTTAAGTGTTGCTATTAACCATTTATATCATGGCAAGACCTTTTGTTCAGAGTGGTTAAATTCAGGAACTTGGCTACTAACAGGTTTTTCACTTACTACAATGCTGAAACTAGGTAATTACGCCAGGTATTTTATTATATTTCGTAAATACCTTTCACATTATATTTCTGCCATTCTATTTGGCACCTTTTACTTGTGCCAGTGTATTAAACTTTCAATTAGTTTTCAGTTAACCTCACCATACTCACTTATTTGGGTTTTAATGCTTCAGTTTCTTGTAACTAATTTAAGCTGAAAAGCTTGAGATTTAGCTTACCAATAGCGCTTCTTAATTTACAGAAGTAAGCACCCTTTTTATACGAGAATAACTGTATCGCCTGGCACGTCGACAAACTACTGCAGACGCACAACATCTATTCACTTGTGTTTCTATTCAAAAACTTTTTCGTTGTGTAGTTCAATCTTTCACTGTGAAAGCAGATTCGTTCCTTGACCCACTCAATTACCTTCTATTTTGTGGCCATTTACTTAATTACCACTTGTCCTTAGTTATAACTGTTTCGCTAACTTTTATTTAATCTTCATTATTCAGGTTAATCCTGATGGTTTTCCGATCTGGAAATTGACACCCAACTTAATGGAAACGGACATGGGACTTGCTGGCCGACCATAGGGGCCGTCCGCTTGAGCATGGTGGCTTGCTGTATTTTCTCCATGGCGACGCTACAAAATTGCTTCTGATTGGGCTACAGATAGCATCAAGACTATTCTGCTCTAAACTCTGTGCGGAGAGTTAACAATATTACTATAGTGTGGACGTTGGTGATTCAAAATCTTAATAAATAGAGGTTTATATGTTTGTTATTTCTTGATGGTCTTCATTTCAGTTTTCTTTATTTTTGGACGTTAACCTTTCCGCACACTGTGACTGACTTCATTCATTAGAATTTACAGGTTCCAAATATAAATGGGAATCGATTAATGAGACATCAACTTTACACAATAGATTCTGAAATTCTTTTCTTTATTTTCTGCATTTTTTCGAAAACAGGTCCAATATTTTCACTTAACTGTGATGTTAATACTGACTGGAATGGGATGATAGATAATTTGTGACGATTAGATTTTATGTGCAATAAGCACATTTACGTTTGCTCATATTTACGTAGCTCTATTTTATATGCGAATTTTTATATGTAGCTCTAGCCTAACACCTGAAATGTATATTGTTAAAAACAAAACTGAAAAAAACATTAAAGTGTGCTGTATATTAGAATTTTGTTATTTATTTCATATTTTTCTTTCTATTTCATTGAGTAGCTGGAAAATGTTGTACAAAATGACCGCCAAGGTGTTTAAATCTGAAAAAGTCAATTCTGTCTATTGAAGAAATTTTTCAATATTTCCTGTAGGAGAAACCTCATTACTAATGCATTCCAGATAATTAACTACACCGCCTCACCCATATATCTAGATAGTGCAGTCCTTATTGCAACAATTAGTTTATCTCTAGCTAGAAGCAAATCCTATTAATTATCTGTACGTGTCTATTTCGTCTACTAGTAATTTCTCTGCGTCTGTCTATAAATCTATGTACATAGTCTGCAATCGTGATAGTAATCTCCAGCTTCTCTTGTGAGACGTTTGTCTCATTCGATAATCACTCAAATGCACAGCTATAATAGTATACAAATTTTATATTTGTAAATATGTGAATTCTCTTTTGAATGTTATACTGACAGGAGAATAATTACACTGTTATTGTTAATAGTCAGGTGTTGAAACGCTCACACGACTGACTCTTACTGCAGTTAAAATAAAAGTATAAAACAAAAGACAATGTTCCTTCAAACTTGGGATATTTAAACAAAGTTTAGTTGCCCTAAACATAAATGCATAGTGTTGGGGGGAATACATGATATTTTCTTCACATGGTAAGATATTAATTAAATGTGATTAAATTGTGGTCAAGAACACAGCAGACTAGCAAATCCTAAATTAAACTTAAAATCTAACGTGATAGAAAATCAGTGCATTAGATTTCAAGAAATCTTCCTTCCAAAATAATCAAAAATCGATTTTTTAAAATATCAAATTCAGGTTAACCGATTTTCATCAAACTTAAATTCTCGTTAAGTATTTAAATGTTTCTCAATACTATATAATTGGTAGAACTCTAGATAGCAATCAAGTTCAACCCTTTTACTCAATGTTCAACATTGTAATTCAACCTAAAAGGTTCTAGAAATCATTTTGCGAGAAACATTGTTTCAAAATTGGGTATGAAATTTAAAGAAAATGTAGGAGCAATTTTCATGAAAATAGCAACAAGAAAAATCTGATGAGAAACAGACTGATATGACCTTCTTTTACACTGGTAGTATAGTACATGATCTACGTAAGTAATAAACCGACAAAACACAAATATACGGATGTTGAGAGTTCCACTCTCTTAACACAGGAAGGGATTAAATTGTAGTCTAGAAGAGCAAGCCAATACGACTCCACATCAAATTGGAAATATTATTCCAAAAGAAAACTCAAAAACGTAGTCTGTCTAGTTGCATTTGGGTTGACCGTTTTTCTTTAAATTTTAAATTTGAAGCAATGATTCCAATGTATTCCCACATTAAAGTTGTATTCATAAATTTTGACAAAAAACTTCCTGTCAGATCCGGTCCTGGTAGTTTATTTAATACATTTTTTTTTATTTTTTGAAGCGGGGGCCAACGCACTGCGACCTTTTTCCGGTCTATTGTGCTATGCTCCCTGGGTTCCGCAGGCTTGCCCACAGCACCCGAACAGATGTCCTAGCTGAACATCCGATCTACAAAACCTACATCAGCCTGAGATCCCTAAGGAATCCCAGTATCCTGACAGGCTCTAGAGAGGTATATCCCTCTCCTCCACTTGGCAGCTACCCAGGTTCTTGAAACTTCTCTGAGTGGCAGCCTCGCAGTCTGTTAGGAGATGTAATGGAGTTTCCTCCAGCTCCCCACAGAATCTGCATGAGCTATCACTTTCCAAACCCAGCTTCACCAGGTGTCCTCTAAGTCGGCAATGCCCCGTGAGGAAACCCGTAAGAACGCGGAGCTTGTTCTTGCTCAATCCAATGCAGGCCTCCGATCTCCGTCGGTTATAATTTCCCAAGCAGATCTTGGCCTGCCGCAAACCGGGGACGGAGTACCAGAGTTGAGATCTCCTGGTCTCCTCTTCCTTCCTAAGTTCCTCCAACAGAAACTGGTCGCTAACCTCACAAAAAGGTTCCGGCCCTAGAAGCGGGGTCTTAGCGCCTATCTTGGCTAGGGCGTAGGCCATCTCATTCCCTTCATAGCCGACATGCCCCGGCACCCGCTAAAGCACAACTTTGTTTCTCTTGCCTAGATTATTAAGTTTATCTAGGCATTCCCAGACCATTTTAGAGTTGGTAACTGATGCACTCAATGCTCGAATGGCTGCTTGACTATCGGAAAGGATAACAATCTCCTGGTTCCTATATCCCTATCGAGGTTAAATTCTACACATCTTCCAATAGCGTATATCTCCGCCTGCAAGATGCTAGGAAATTTACCCATGGGTTCCGAATGCTTGATCCTTGGACCAACCACCCCCGCCCCAGTCTCCTCAAGGGTCTTAGACCCACCAGTATACCATATAATAGCATGTTCCTTAATGCCCAACAGAGCGGATCTTTCGCTCCACCCACTTTTGGTGCCCAGCTTCAACGAAAAATTTTTAGTGAAGCTGTGAAACTGAAGGTTTTTAGTGAAAAGTTTTAAGCAGCTGTCTTAATCATGCCATCTCTAGGGAGGTGCCCGATGAGGGATACCGAAAGGGATAATAACCACTCCCTGACCCCCAGCCCCCCTCTCCTCCTGCGCCACCCCTAGAGATCCTAAAAAGAGCTCCCTTCGCCGCCCTTTCCTCCACTAGGAGCAGAGGTGACAGATTGAGGTTAACCTCCATCCCGGCGGTGGGACAAGTCGCATAAGCATCCGAGCCGCTGTACCTTGTCAAGAGTCCTCTTGACTGATTATTTAATACTTAGGAGACCTCAAAACATAATTTTGTATTTCTGATAATAACCTTAATTTGAAAAAATATTAGCGTTCGGAATTCTTTCTCTAACGTGAGTAGTAGAAATATTCATTCGGTGAACAAATCAATTACAACAAAATATTATTTACAAATTAGAACCGTACATTATACTGAACTGATAATTTTGAGAAATTATTAATGTTGCATTACACTTAGAACGTCAGAATCATGAAAAAAAATAATAATTTCCGAGAAAAAGGTTTCCAATAAAAGTGATGGATATTTAATTTGTGTGTAGATAGTACATGGAGTTTAAAGAAAATCTTTAGAGTGGTTTTTTGAGAAATCGAGAAAAACTAAGAAACACCAATCAGTAAAATTACACTTCCGGTTGATGGATTTTTACAGAAATCTTTTTGTCATACGCGATGGTAGTATGTAAAGGAAATGTCAAGTTTAGAACTTGCAGCAAATTTTGTTCACACACACACGCATACAGAGACTATTCGCTAATAATATTTTCTTTTTATACTCAGGGGACCTCAAGATATGTATTTCTAGTGAAAACTGAATTTCAATAAATTTAACAAGATGTAAATAGGTACTCTGTGTGAAACTTCGAATACTTCACCCAAATATTAGTTACCAAAAATAAAAGAATGTAAAGTCGCGTTATATAGATTCAATAGCACCAAGATATTGTATAATATATATTATCTTTTTGATTAGAGTTCATTCGTTTGTATAGTATAAATTGATTTTTATACGATAAATTGTTTAATTAATATAGTTTATATCCAAAGGATCACTGATGTTGTCCACCTTACAAATTGAAAAAATCTGGTGTGAAACACTCACACAACTTTCTCTTACTCCAGTTCTCAAAATGTTAATTGACAAATTTTATACTTTGTGTACCAAATTTAATGAAATTCGTCGAAAACTGAAAAAAACTGTTCAGTAAAAGCGCACTTCCGGTTTACTAATTTTCTTGAAACTCGGAATTTAAGCCATCTATTTATTTCTAACTAATTATGTTTGGATGATAGAATTGTATAATGAACTAGGATAGCACTTTGATGAAAATCTAACCCCACCCCTCCCCTAAAAGTGCTCTTAAAAGAAATTTCCCAGAGAAATGTTTTAGATAAAAGTTGTAGATCTTTGCATGTTTAGTTTATGTAAGAAGTTTCAAAAAAATCGTCAGAGCCATTTTTGAGAAAATTGCGAAAAAGTGAATAAATTATTTAGTAAAGTGGTAAAGTAATCGTACTTCCGGTTATCCGATTTTTTCAAACTCGGAATATCAACAACATATTTAATTCTAATTAACATTATTTAGATGACATAATTGTCTAATAAACTGAAACAGCACATTAGATAGAAACCTAACTCCACCACTCCCTCAAAGGTGCCCTTCAGCGCATTTTCCCGGAGAAATGTTTCCAATAAAAGTTGTAGCTCTTTGTCTGTGTGGTTGATGTGAAACGTTTAAAGAAAATCGTCGGAGCCATTTTTGAGAAAATCGCAAAAAAGTAAAAAATTCAACTAGTAAAATGTTACTTCCGGTTGAGGAATTTGACAATAACGTAGTGTCAGATCCCACGGTGATACCTAAACGGAATATCAAGTTTCAACTTTCTACGGGTTCCGTTTTTGAGCTATGCTGTTCACATACACACACACACTACACACACCACCACACACACACCACACACACAGACCAATTTGCTAAAAACCACTTTTTTGGGACTCAGGGGAACCTCAAAACGGATATTTCCGGCGAAAACTCGATATCGAAAATTTGACACAATTACAATACTTCCTCTTACTAAGAGTAAGAGAAAGTAAAAACAAAACAAAACATCAAATTATTCCCAATGCTTCCCCTGAAGAGAAAGTAAAAAGAAAATATTCATTAAAGTTGTATTCATAAATTTTGACAAAAAAACTTCCTGTCAGATCCGGTCCTGGTAGTTTATTTAGTACTTAGGGGACCTCAAAACTTAATGTGTATTTCTGATAATAACCTTAATTTGAAAAATAGTAGCGATCGTAATTCCTTGTGTAACGTGAGTAGTAGAAATATTCATTCGGTGAACAAATCAATTACAATGAAACTGTTTTTGTTTTTTTTTCAATTAATTAGGAAAATTTAATTAAAATATATATAAAAAAGTAAAAAATAAAATAAAATAAAAACGGAATGAGATACGAGTAATTTAATGGAGTAATAATAGACATTCATATTTTATATTTTAAAAAGAACTTAAAAAAAAAAAGGGGATAAAAACCAGCCAATATATTTCATTTTAATTTGGCCTGCCAAATACAGCCACCGCTTGTAATCAGCACAGTTTTACCTTTCCTTCTTGCTTGAGGTTTTAAAGTATCAATATTTAAATTACATCTACATATTCTTACCAAATATATTATTTATATTAAAGTTAGGTATCATCAATTTAGGATTTTTATAATAATTTCTTGTTAAACCGAAAGTCCGCTATAATAATGATGTCTGGATGCCAACTTAATAGCTATATCTAATAAATACGATTTTTCTAAGAGAAGTGAAGTAAAAAGAATATGGTTCCAGGGGAATCTGAGTAGAGGGCTATACGTTCAAGTTTCATGCAATAATTAGAAATAAAGAAGTGTAACGCTTATGAGAATAACATTATTTCAGTATCATAATGTTGGCATCCTTGTTTTCAATTTAAAGCAGCTGCTATTTCAATACATAACCTATTTTATTCAACGCTGCCAAGTCCTCTAGAAATAGATCGATTAGTGCTATGATTTCTGCTTTCTAAAAGCTGTGAAATCATATGAAGCAATACTATGTAATTTGTATGAATCATGTGAACTTGCACAAGTGGATGTTCAATTTTATTGTGGTACAACAAGTGCGACTGATTTGCAACTTGTTGGTATTAAATAGACCAATTAAAGTAGTAGAAAATTACTGCAACAGTTGAAACTTGTATTAATGCTTGCATTCAAAAATACAGACGAGTTATGATAAAATAAATCCTGTGTTTTTGAAAACAAGCGGTTTGGTTTCGAGATTTTTAAACACATTAAATCTATACACTTATTCCAGGACAATGCTTACCAACGTATTGCGCAACCATCACTTGAAATTGTAATGGGCTGAAATCACTTCATTCTACTAAAAGTTCACCGCAATTCTCCCTCAAGCTCGTAAAGGGGCAAACTAGACAGAATTGGAAGGAGAAGTTCATGTGTGAGGTTGAGAGTTCAGCCGGCTCTATATAAGAGCTGTAATTCTAAAGAGGGGATCATCATTGGAATCAAGCCGACAATATACAACGTACTTTCACTCTGCCAGTCAGTCTGTCACTCTTTGCTCATGCTACCATACTTTCTCTCTGAAATAATATTAAAGTGTAAAGTCCTTTAAAAAAAAAAAATATATATATATAGTTTTAGATGGTTCTGAGGAATTCAACTTTATTGGCTCTCTTTACAATTTAATCATTCTATATTTGGTTTCGGTTAGTAGGTTGGCATCCCCCCCCCCGTCAATCTGCTCTATAGACATGTTAGAACATTAGGAGAAAGTCATAAATATGAGTGTTTCACACCAGACTTTTTTTTTTTAAATTAAGGGAAGGTGTGTTATTTCTTCCTCTTCTTTGCTGGCGTCCTTGAATACAATAATCTAACCAGGTACACAATTTAGTATCTTCTAATTATACATGTAAAGGGAACTGCTGTTTATTAACTACATAGTGAACTTGAAGTCTAATTGGAAATGTGACCAGAAGTAATTACTTTGATCAAGGGAAGTGTACCTGTAGATATTGATCAATCTGTTCATTAAGATGTACGTGGGTTTACATGAACATACATAGGTAATATTTAAAGGAAATTTACGGTCCTAAGTATGGAATAAAATCTGTGCTATTTAGTGTTTAGAATGTAGAATGCACTGTTTTAGATTTTTATCGCAATAAAATTCGCTCTTACAGAAGTTTTACGAAGTTTTAATTGGGCAAACATTCTTTAACCTTATAACTTTTATAGAATGTTTAGTTGTCTTCAATATTTTTTGAAAAGGCAAGACCACCCAGCGAATAGAATCTCTTTAAAATCAACTTTCTCTAAAATAAAGTTTTATTTTAAAACGGAAGTGATAGGTGTTTTTATGTTTACAGGTTAGATAATGGAAAATATCGCAGAAAAGTAAAGACAAAAAAACTGTTCAGGTATGTTGTACTTCCGGTCAATCGATTTTCTTCAAATCTGAAATTTTGGCATAAAAATTAATTGTTATTAATAATATATATACGCGTAGAATAAATTAAAATGGTACTTTAGTGGAAAACCACCCCATCCATCCACCAATACACACTTTAAATGAATTTTTCCGGAAAAATGGTCTAATAAAAGTCCATAAATCAACAGGTATGTACAAATTTTATTGAAAATCGTTGAGCTTTTATTGAGTAAATCGTAGAAAAACTTAAAAAGACACATTCAGTACATTGGTACTGTCGGATGACTGATTTTGATTAAAATCAATATTGTCACCGGGTAAATTTTACTGTTAACCCACCAAGTCATAGCAATAACCATCACACACATAGACAAATGAATAAATAAAATAAAAAGGAAAATGAGTGAAGTTAGAAAAATGGCTAGTTAAGTTAGCGGTATCTTTCAAAGTACGTTAAAGGCTTATTCTAACTTAAAATAATATTCTTTGTCGATCGTTTTGAATTTAGTGAGTTGCTGACCTATTATTGATTTAGATTAAGCACTGGAGCTCACACTCTAAAGTTTCACGTTTCCAAGCTATAAATCACCGCATCCAATTTTATCAGAAACAGAAGCTCCGTATTAAATAACTTGTACAAGAAGCCCGGTATTGTAGAAAGCGATTCTAGTTCCTGTTAAACACCTCATGTTTCCATTTTATAACGAGGAATACGTCTTTAATTTGGATAAAAAAATCTCATATTGTAAGATATCTAGGTATAAAATATAAGGGTCACAAGAGCAGAAAAAAACTGATAACTAACAAATTGATTTTCTTAAATAAAGGACTATGACGAAGACGAACAGATAGATTTAGAAAAAAAAAAATACAGATGAATAAATGGTTATAAGACGAATCCAGTGGGAATTCATGGTAGAAAATATGGCTTCAGAAAGATTAGGCAAGCAGGGATCTAGTTCTAATGTAGTGGTTATGAGTTTAGACTTGTAAGATATTGTAAGATGTTTCTAATTTTGTGCATGTGTGTGTCAGTGTTTTTCATATAAACGTAAGTACTACATCACAAAAAAAAAAAAATTCAACATGACACATGTTGGACATGTAATAATTTAGGATAATTACTACGCTAACATTGTTATTATTTATTGACTATACAATTTATAGGTGCCGCTCTATGTAAAAATAATTATTCCTGATATTAATTTATATTTTTATGAATAATTTATGTATATATTTATGCATTTTGATATTTCAATTTTTTAATACTAAGTAATAAGTATGATTAAGACATTTAATTATTTTTTTTTTAATTTGTTTGTAGATGCCAGTTCTTTTACTGATAAAAATTAACGGTAATATAAAAGAGCGATTAAAGAAGAGAAAGAAAAGAGAATGCAAAGTTAAATACCAATTAGATTCACTTAATCACAATTAGATGGGCAATATCAATTAAACTTTATATCTCTGGGCCAAAACTCACTGATAGGAAATCATTAGACTTTCTTTAATTTCTTGATTTAATACCAATAAACGAAGCAATTTAGGAATCTCATTTGTAATATATTTACAAGTCTTTCCTTTTTAATCCAGTTCTGTACAGTATTCATACAATAATAATCCAATTAATGTGATTAAATTGTAATTGCCTTAAGCAGAAGATATTATTATCACAGAAAAAAAAAACAACATAAAAACGTATGTCTCAGGGAGGAGTTTGTCCTGTTGTAATCAAGTTTATGAATATAACAATTTTTCCCACAAAATTTGATCTTTGGCACTTTTGCGTAAGCTGTACTGAATATTAAGAATCGATGTTAACAAAACACAAATACAACTCCAAAAACAATGCTTTAGTTTGTCGATTAGTAATGAGGGAAGGATATAGAAACTAAAGAAAAACTAATTTTCATTAAAAATGAAAGTAACCTCCAAGAAAATTTATATTAAGAAGGATTGCCGATCTGTGGAAAGATTATTTCAATATAAATCCAGTATTTTGAGCAGCAGCAATTACGAAGCCTTCAAATATGCGATTCTAAGGGCCGCAATAAGCCAGCAAGGGGTATCTGTTATATGCAGTTACTTGGGGAGTAGCGACCCCACGAGTTACCACAGCTCGTTACTCCATGCAATTCGTCACAACAGTACATTCTACACTTTATAGACAAGGACAAACACAGTACACAAACTAGGATCTCCGTTGAAGTTAATTGGCGTAAGCCAAGAAAGAAGGAAGGGGGGAGGGACTAGCTAAGTGGTCGTGCGCTGGACTAGCAACGCGGAGGTCTCGGGTTCGAATCCAGCATCCTCACCAGCCTCTACAGTTCACTGAACGCTGCTCGAAGGCCGGCAGTGCACTGAGAAGGCTCTAGGAGGAAGAGGCAGGATAGATTCTTCAGGACAAAGTGCAGTAATGACCTGTAACAATCTCGGGGTTGCAATAGCAGAAAAAAACTGATAACTACCAAATTGATTTTCTGAAAAAAAGGACTATGACGAAGACGAACAGATATATTAAAAAAATAAATACAAAAGTTTGGGAATTAGAGATGGATAAATGGTTATAAGACGAATCCAGCGGGAATCCATGGGCTTCAGAAAGATTGGGCGAGCAGGATTAGTTTTAGTGTAGTGGTGATAAGTTTAGACTTGTAACTGGGAGGTTCCTAGGTCGCGTCCCACGTATAACTGCTAAATTTATATTCATTTAAAACATGCTAATAGTAAATATGTGTTTCCCCCGTCTAAGACGTACCTAATTTGGTAGTTGGACGTTAAACCCGCTTGAAAAAAAAGAATATACTCAAACTTGTGTAAACTCTGTCTCTATACAAGACATGATTGAAGATAATGAACACCCGAAAGCGATCGATGATTTCATAAAATATTTTTCCCTTGGCATATCTAGTCAGGGTTGATTAATTTTTGGGACATAACATATAAATTTATGTTTGAATAACAACTCACATACTATCCAAATATTGTTTCATACTTAGCAAATTTGGGAAATAGGTTAGTGTTAACAGGTGTTTCTACAAATTACAGCAATAACAGTGTTTACTAAAATTAATTCTATCTAACATTTAATCACACTTTATCATCATGTTTAAACACTTTCCCATTTTCCAACGAACTTTCCTTCCAGGGATTTTCAATTTTTTTTGTTAACAACCAACACAATATTCGGCTTTTTCCGTCTTCACAAAGACTTTGTTGACTTTCTACTGCTTATCTTCTCCGAACATCCTTTCATTAAATTATCCTCGAGCATTTTTGCCTTTTTCTATTTTTTAATAACTGCCGCTCCATTATTAAACAAACATCACTTGCTATACTTATTACAATTAAGGAAAATTATGTAAATAAAATTTTGAGGAAGATTGAATTACAAACAAAAGTGATAGTCAAAATTTTATAAAACACTTTCTTATTTTTAACAATATAATATATATCCTAGCGACAGACAAACAACCAAACGCTTAATTTAATGTTTAATAAAGCTGACTGTATACATATTTCCAGAGTTCAAAGCAGAATTACTTACATTCGCTGCTACTTACATTGGAAGTATTACACTCAAGTAGATGAGAGATTGAATTTTTCAATAAAAAAAAAACTTACAAAGCCTATTGATTCCGAAAAAGTTGGACATAACTGAAAAAACAAAAATGGCTAGATTTTCATTAATGTAAAACAAGGGATTCTAACAAAATTTTGAATAAACCTTGGTTCAGAAAGAATCACTTTTTTTTCCCAGCATTTTAAGGTTTAAGTTCACTCAAATCTGCCTGAAGCTAGCAGAATTACAAGAAGTAAATGTTATCTTAATCCTGTAAAAACCAAAATTATAAGGATCGGAAAAAAAACGAAGAAGAATCTTGAGGGTTGACAGGGTCAAGGATAATGAAGCTAGAGGAAACTAAAAAATTTCAATTGACTAGAAGTTTATCTATACGATAGTGACTATTTGGACAATGATATTAATGAAAAAATTGAAGCCGCAGAACAAATGTTTCAGGCTTAGAAAATGTTTTTTCAATAAAAGAGAAGGCAGTAAGGAAGACGAACATAACAGTCTATACTGTAGACACATTCCTATTCTATCGAAGACTATGACATCTAAATAGAAGAAGCAAATAAAAGCAATGGAGATGTGTTATTTATGAAAAGTCGAAGGAAAGGTAAGAAAAGACAAAATACAAAATACATACATTAAGTCAAGCCTAAATGTCAAGCCAGCTGAATTTGTACTCAAGGAAAAGAAACTGTGGTGTGATACGCAATTTACTAGGGATGAAATCAGAACCTAGACGAGGAAAACGTATGAAGTCGAAGTGGAATGGTTCTGGGTGGCGAACCCAGATGAGCGCCAAAGATCACTAGGGAGGAAAATTCACAGAAGCTTTTGGCCAAAAAATGAAAAAGGAAAATTCTGACACTGGATAGTGTGTCTTATGATCAAAACTTCACTAGAAAGAGCGCATATCACGCTTAAGCAAATTACGTTGTATATAATTTCACGCAAAAGATTTTCAATAATAATTACTTCTATAGATTGAAATTTGATTTTTCCTAATCCAAAAAAACTGTCATTAATTATAATTTCTAAATTTGGAAAGAAGACTTTTCTAAATTTAATGTGTTTTCTGGTTTGATAAAAATTATAAATATAATAACATTTATTGAGATTTAATTGGAAAAGTTTGTCTGTTAAAATTTTGTTTATAAAAAAGAAAAGTTAGACATTACCATTACAAATCCTACTAGTTATTCTGCAATTGTAAATTTTGTTGTATGATAACGGTTGGATGTTTCTAATTAACTGCTTTAATTACTTGAATTTGAACAATAGATTTTGAACTTTGTTTACTATCAACCATTATCTAGTCTTGGTAGTTATTTCCAACTTAGACAATTTATTTCAAAGTATTATATTAATTTCTCAAAATAATACTTTTAAATTAAAATGAATGAGAAAAAGTATCTGTATTGGACATTTGTTCTTGGTTTTGTAATTTTTTGATGCGCTGTGTTGAATGATAATCAATTTTTTATAGTCTTGTAAGAGTGATGAAGCGATTTCGGCTACGTAACCAATATCGTTCATTAATTGTCAGGCATTGCCAGCGCAGATTTCACTACTGTTCATGTTTATTTCATTAAAATATCCACCAGACTGCACTATAAATTTGTTCTGAACTATGATTCTTATTTCCTATTGTGGGATATTAGATATAAAAATAATTTTCAGTAATTTTAAGTTTTTTTTCTAAAAATCAAAAAAGTAAAAAAAAAAAAAGCAGTGAATTATATACATGACTTTCTCATACTGCTGTTAATAAATATAATATATCCTGTATTAATCTTGAATGGGTTTCAATAATTAATAATTATTTTCACGAGCGTTTAAATTAGAGCTGGGGGGGTTAACTTAGATTGTCCAACCGCTTCTTTGCCTAATCTAACGCACAAACAGTATTCCATAACAAAGAATAATTCTACTGCCTTAAAAATAAAATTAACCAAGCAAATATTCGTCTCCAAAGAATGTTTTTATAAAAGAAAAAATGATAATATTTTTAATTAACCCTTGGTCCATTCCTGTTACTTAGCGTAATTACATAGCTGAGCGTGTTGCGCAGCAAGCTACATTACATTTTTTATTTGTATAAGTAGATATTCACTTTTTCCTATGCCCTGCCGGCCTCCGGACAGTGTTCTCTCGTTACAGACAACATTGTCCATCACCGGACAGTGAGCTGTAGAGTGTCCTAGAAAGAAAAAATCTAAGGGTAGCACAGCTGGACTCGAACCCGCGTCCTCCGCGTGGGAGTCCAGTACGCTTACCACTTAGCTATTCCCTTCCTTCTTTAAACATTGCAATGCCTTTCTTCAAACTTAGTATACACCTGAAATTTTACTATCCCCCTCTCCTTAATAGAAAAAACTTAATAACACACTCAGCATACTTATATACCACTATTAGAATTTAATTACAAAATATATATTTCAAAACACGCTACTTAATGTACACTAATTTCAATTTTTTTTTTTTAATATCATTTTTTTATTTCAAAAAAAAAAATTGTTACATAATTAGTCAAAGGATAAGTAATTTTTCATAATAAATAATTACAATACAAGTAATGCAAGGCATGAAAAAAATTCCATCTGCCGGAGGTCGATTCACAGAACTGAAATATACACACAAAAGAAAAAAAAGAAGAAATGAACAATAATTCGAAAAAGAAACAAAATTAAAGTTATACTTTTATAATTTTGTAACTCAAAATAAACAATAAAAAAAATTATAAAATATGAAATCACAAAAATTAAATTCTATTACTAAATGGTATCATCAATAGTGCCAGGCATGCCGAGCGTATTTGATTAAAGGACGAAAATTATTATTTTCTAAATGTTCAATAAAATGACTTTTAGTTAAAGTAGCACAAGCTACATGTAGATGACGGATCTCGGACATGATGATGCATTCCGCCATAAAATGAATAATGTCCTCCCTAATACGGGCATTACATAAGGAGCACTTGACATTTTCTCTTATAATAATAACTGGTGCACCATTCAAATACAATTAATCACCTCTTATCTTAAATAGCCAACTTAACTCAACCAAAGTCAATCCTTGAACTTTATCATTAATGAAGTCAAACATATCAAAATTACGATCTAATTGTGTATAGGATAGGAATCGTGAGCTGGAACTAACTTGTTCACAAAGCTCTTCTCTAAATTTAGTTCGTAATTTTTCTATTATAACATTAAACAGCCTTGGCCAATCATCTACATTGGTTAAAGAAAAAAGCGAATCACATGAGAGTTCAGCAGACAATGAATTCTATTTCTTAAGCCACAATGCATCGCGACCAAAAACTTCAAGAGCGACCACTATATTCTAATGTCTAATCATAATTTATAATAATTCCACTAAGTTATTAAACACACACACAAACATATAGTAAAATAGATTTATAACCTTCCGCACATACAATCAACAAGCCAACAAATGTAGTGTGTGTGGAACAGAAACAATACATTGATGAAAAACTCTCTACACGAACTTAATAAATTTGTTCTGATGATGGTTGAAAATCCGAAATTGCTCAGGAATATGAGAAGTATACATCATACCAGAGATTAAATTTTATATTTGTTTTAACAGGAAAAGAGAAAACCGTATGAGAGTTTTAAAACAGATAATTTTTGTTTTGATTTTTTAGTTTTATATATCTTTCATAAAAATTAATGTAGAGTGAACGTTTATGTGAGGAAAGATGATTTTCTTCCTTTAAGATGTTATTTTAAGGCAATCAATAATGTGAGTTAAAAAAAAAAACAGGAAATTGAACGACATTTGTCAACTAGAATTGAGGAACAAGAGTAAGCGAAAGCCATGTATATGTAACACCCTAGATAATATTCTCAACTGTTAACATGTCCTATTATCATAAGACAGACATTTATCAAGGTATTAAGGCAATAGTGGTATGCTTACTATGAAAACGTGTTCTATGGAAGAACATGGAGAAATATAACATCGTTTACACTTATAGTTAGGGCTATTATTGTAAGGAGCTTTAGTTTGACTATTTCTTCCTCATTCTTTTCTTACAAAATTAACAGTTGTAACACAAGTTTGTGTAAAGCTAAATAAATTTAAGTAGGATAATAATTTCGATTGCTGTAATTGTATAGCTCCAACGAAAATGTGTGAATGTTTATGTCCATAATAATATATTTATGTCTATATATATATATATATATATACACACACACACACACACACACACACACACACACATTACATTATGTACAAATACAATTTCCCCTCATAGACGAGAAAAGAGGATATTACATCCCTGTTTACCAAGGCGATTCAAGGTGAGACCCCTCTTACCACCTGATTGTTGAACCCTCTCTTCCTGTCGCCATGACACAGCTGGTGTTCTTATGTCCATTCACTCTTTCACTCTCTCTCTCTCTTACACTCACTCTGTATCTTTCCGGACAAAACAGCAATATATATTCTTGTCCAATCAAGACAATGACTCACCTGTATTCTCCTCTCTAGGTATTACCCAAGTTCAGGTGACACAAACTTGACATCTCTATTAAATTACACGTCTAAGAATATTTGACACTTTTTAGCTTTATTTATAATAGACACATATTAGTTTTTTTTATTTTTACGTTTTCCTTACTTTCTGTCTCACTAAATTAAATTAGTGATCTATTTAGAGAAACTAAATATAAAAATTAATTAAATGATTGTAATTTAATGTTTAAATGTAGATGGCCTTTTATAATTAAATGAAAAATTATACTTTACTAAACAGGAAAAAGTGAATATCTACTTACACAAATAAAAAAAGTAGTGTAGCTTGCTGCGCAACACGCTCAGCTATGTAATTACGCTAAGTAACAGGTCATGTTTAATGGACCAAGGGATAATTAAAAATAATATCATTTTTTTCTTTTATAAAAACATTCTTTAGAGACGAATATTTGCTTGGTTAATTTTATTTTTAAGGCAGTAGAATTATTCTTTGTTATGGAATACTGTTTGTTCGTTAGATTAGGCAAAGAAGCGGTTGGACAATCTAAGCTAACCCCCAGCTCTAATGAATCCACTTTGTTGTCGCTTATTTAAATGTAAATCCCATGGCGAATGGAGAACGGAATCCTTTATTATACTCTTTTATCTTCTACAATGTTGAAGTTGAAAGCGCTGCCAAACAAGTCCTACTGGCCACAATACGGGATATTTCACTTCTTCATTTTAAAACTTGTGGGCATCAATGTTTCTCAACACTAAAGTGACCAGTGAGAAAGGAAGCCGTTATCGTACTGGGTTTTTCAACTTTAAATCTGAATCTGAGCTAAGGATACATTTTTTTGTTGTCTTATGACTGGTGTTTTAAACCAGTATTCCAATGGAGCAGTCACATTTCTGAAAGGAAAATCAGAACTAAAAACATAAGTCGATATAAAACTTCAATTGGTTTAAACTAATTTTACTATTTCCTGTTACCAATTCCAAATTCCAATTCCTGTTGCCAACTTCCTGTTACAAATTTCAAAATTTTAGAAATTGTGTTGTTTCATAAGAAATATTATTTTTGAGCCCTGCTATGCACAAAAATTGACAGTTCTTATTGCCCATAGGTGTATTGTTGAGGCAATGGTACAAGGTACTGCTGCATTTTCTGTGACGTCTCAGATGACGAGTATGTTGATGTTTTGTGCGTTTGTGAGTTCAACGTATAGGTGCAAATGGATCCGGTCTGTGAGACAATCAAAACTTGCACAAATAGGTGAACATGTTCATGTAATCAGAAAAAGAGCTCTGGGATGTTCAGATAAAGCATCAAGTGAAGATAATAGCTAAGTGGTTAGCTGGAATCCCACGCGGAGCACCCGGGTTCGAATCCAGCTGTGCTGTCATAGATTTTTTATTCCTAGAGCCCCTACAGCTCACTGTCTGGTGATTACCAGTGTTGTCTGTAACGAGAGAACACTGTCGAAAGACGGCAGTGCACTGACAAGCATAGATGTTGACGCACCTTACATAAAAATTAATAAATAAATAAAGCAGGGAGAATAATTCATTAATTTATTTAAATAAAAAAATTACTCGATTATTAGTTTAATTAAAAAATAATTATTTATGAATATCTGGAAATAATTGGTGCCGAGAGTTGAGAGCAGAAATGAATCACAAGCTGACGATGGAGAAATATTCGAAACCTATCAGCATTAATGCATAAAAGCAAGCTACTTTGAATGATAAAATCCCAGATTTATCCAACATTGCAGATCCCAACAACATGAATTATTCGTGAATAAATAAATTGATATTAGCTGATCATTCATCAATTTTATTCATAATAATAAATTATTCAAAAATATTACCCAACACTATTCAAAGTAAAGTCAAAATATTTAGTTGTTGAAGGAATATCAAAATAAGCAATATCCAATGCAGAAAAACACCTATTGCCCACTTTATATTATGTTTCATGTAATAGTAGTAACAAATACGGGAGGTAGGGGAAAAAAATACTTGTCTTAAGGAAGCACTTTTTGACAAATTTATTTTTGCTCTTTGTTTAATAATTTTCTTCAATTTTCAGATATTAATAGAAATTAGATTACTTTTTTTTTAAAACAGAGTAAAATCAATTTATTAATTAAAATTAATTTACAGTGCGAGTTTGCGGACTTGTTTAAAATTAGTGGATTGCAATTCAACCGCAAGAGTGTCAACCGCAACAGATTTGTACAAGTCTGCTCTCAGAACCGGGGCCCACCCATCCGCCAAAGCACCCATCGGCGGCTCCACCTTTCAACTTAGTCAAATGGATTTTATACTGTTTATAACTAAATTAACAACGTACTATTAACATTTCCCAAATTTGTAATAGCTCTTATATTTTATAAATGAGATGAAAACACTTTCAGCTTTGTTAAATAATTCTTAAATTGAGATGATCAAAATATTTGACAATTATTTAATAAAATATATAAAAAAAATCTGGTGTGAAACACTCACACAACTTTCTCTTACTCCAGTTATCAAAATTATAATTGACAAATTTTATAGTTTGTCTACCAAATTTAATGAAATTTGTCGAAAACTGAAAAAACTATTCAGTAAAAGCGCACTTCCGGTTTACTGATTTTCTTCACACCCGGAATTTTGGCCAACTATTTATTTCTAATTAATTTCATTTGGATGATAGAGTTGTATAACCAAGTATGATACCACTTTAGAGGAAGCTGCAACCCTACCCCTCTCCTAAAAATGCCCTTAAATGAATTTTCCCAGAGAAATGTTTTATATAAAAGTTGTAGATCTTTAAATGTTTAGTTTATATGTGTAGTTTCAAGAAAATCGTCGGGGCCATTTTGAGAAAATTGCGAAAAAGTGAAAAAATCATATTTAGTAAAGTGTTAAAACAAAAGCACTTCCGGTTTTCCGATTTTTCTCAAACTCGGAATTTCAACAACATATTTAATTCTAATTAACATTATTTAAATGATCGAATTGTGTAATAACCCGAAATAGTACTTTAGAGGGTAACCTAACCCCACCCTTCCCCCAGAAGGGCCTTAAATCAATTTTCCCAGAGAAATGTTTCAAATAAAAGTTGTAGCTCCTTGTGTATGTAGTTGATGTATCAAGTTTAAAGAAAATCCTTGGAGCCATTTTTGAGAAAAACGCAAAAAAGTAAAAAGTCAACTAGTAAAGTGGTACTTCCGGTTGAGGAATTTTGACAGATAACGCACAGTCAGATCGCATGGTGATACCTAAACGGAATATTAAGTTTCAGTTTTCTACGGTTTTTCGTTTTTGAGCTATGCTGTTCACATACAACCACAACACACAACAACACACACACACACACACACACACACACGACCACACACACACAACATACACACACAGACCATTTGCTAAAAACCACTTTTTTGGACTCAGGGGACCTCAAAACGGATATTTCCGGTGAAAACTCGATATCGAAAATTTGACACGATTACAATACTTCCTCTTACTAGGAGTAAGAGAAAGTAAAAAGGCGCATTTTTGAAACGCCTATTCAACTGCGATTGATCGATAAATTGTTTCACAAGAAAATGTTTATTTTCGATAAGCTGTGCGCAAATATTTGTATTCTTTAACGTATTTAATATTTACTGTTTTATTATTATAAATTCAAAATTTGCAAGGAAAAGAAATTGAGTAAAAATAGATATTCAAAATGAAAAAAATTATGTTCACGTTACCGGCCATAAATATGATTTATTACGTTACTTATTACAGCAACTTGTCATAATAAAACTTGTAATGAAAATGCCAGAAAACATTCCATTCTCCAGTAAATCTTGGCTCTTCTTTTGCTTAGAAAGCATTTGTACTACATCCATTTATATAATAACATAATCTTGACAAAACTTATTTATTTGAAATGAATAGGAACTGGCTCTTTTTCATGCTTAGGTTTATCCATACGAACGCAAGCGTGTATGGAAACTGAACAAGAATTACAAAACGATTTTATTTTCACGTTTTGTGCATTTCCTCTACAAAGCTATTTACAAAAGGATATAAAAGCTGGTAAGATATGTACGATAACCTCTAGGAAAATATTGTCTATTAAGGGATAGATTATTTTTTTTAATGGTTTCCATAGCTATTAACATTGGGTTAAAATTAAGTAAAATTATATTTTGTTTTCTGATATTTTATTGATAGTTAAAGCGATTTTAAAGTGCTTTAGAAAAAGCAAACATTTATGATTTCTTCAGAGATATTTTCCGTGACAGCCTGCTTCTTTTTTTTTTTGCCGTCATTGAACGATTTCGGGCGTTCGTCTATCATCAGGATGCTTTTTGTCAAACAGTGTGATAACATTGATTTGCACAGAGCAAATTTAGTTGATATACTGCTCTTTAAATTTTTTTGTTAGGGCCTTTCTAGGTTAAGAGGGGTGATGATACCTGAGTGGGATAACGCACATGTTTCCATCTTTAGAGGGGCATACTGTACACTTTAAAAATGGAAACATCCAACACGTGGGGATGTGATTAAAAATGAATTTTTAAAAATGGAAACATCCATCACGTGGGGATGTGATTAAAAATGAATGTTTTCATTTTTAAAGGGTCCAATATGCCACTTTAAAGACCAAAACATGAGTTTTCTCCAACTTAGATACCATACCCTTCTTAAACTAGTTAGGCCCTAAAAAAAAACATTTAAAAACCAGTGTATCAACTAAATTTGCTCTATGCCAACCTATGTTATCACACTGTTTAACAAAAAGCATCCTGATGATGGGCTAACGCCCGAAACCACAAAAAGATGCTATCACGGACAATATCTGTGATGCTTTCCAGCTCTGCTGGAACAAACCACAACATTTATGACTTCTACCCTACTTTAGCGTTAATAACACACTTTAGCGATAACATTCAAACCACAAAATTACTTTAATTGAAAGGTGGCATTTACTATGTTTACTTTTAATCTCTAGAAATTAGAAAATACTTTCATTTTCTAGAGATTAAAAGTACAACTGTAGTTAATGATACTTGGACTGTAGAACTGATTTTTGGAGTACTTTGTTAAATTACTCAACTGTTGTAGAAAAAGTAAAGCAAATAGGTATTGTTAGAGAAAATGGGGAAAAAATTAATCTTCATTTGACGAACTATTTTGAAACCCATCCATTCACTTTGGCCTCCATAATTTATCATACCCCATATTTAGTCCATAATTTATTTAATCCAAACTAAGCAAACTAATAGCCTCTTCTTTATGTCAAGCTAATGTCCATTTTGTAGACAGAAGCGGATAGCAAAAATGATATTACCATACAGTGTGTCGCCATTATGCAAAGGTCAGGACCAAGAATTGAACCCACAGCCACAATCAACGGCTCATTATCATATGAGTTCACAATAAACATCATAGATGAACCGTGCACAGCTCTCTCTAATCACATGCTAACGTGGTGCCTGAGAAATGCCTTGTAGGCTTTTCCAATTTGCGTATCAACCTTTTGCATAATGGTGCTAACCTTCTCTATTTCGTTCCAATCGAATATAATCTATAATGCTTCCTCAATACAGGAATATATGCTAAATATCTCTCTATTCGCTAAATATATCTGTATTATTATATCTGTAATAAATATAACATGTATTATTATAGACTAAATAGAAATTGATTATCAAACCACTCAACTAGCTACCACTTCAACAAGCCTACCATCTCTTCAAGGTAAAACTGTAAAAAAGTAAAGTAACACGAATTTTACAATTATAACATTAGGAATCATTGGCAGAGGTAGAAGCAATATTTCACCATCAATATTTTTCCAACATATTATATAAATTCAGCAGTATCCATGGGCGTGGAGAAGTCCCAGATAAAATGCTCTCCAATTTACTAAACACCATTTCTAAATCTGTAGAGTCAAGCGTTCTAAAAAGAAGCATAAAAGGTTCTTGCTCAAGACTGATATACAATAAACCTCGCTAGACCAATCAATTTTTAGGGCCCTATCATTATTGTCATTAATTTCGAATCGGAATTCGTAAGAATAACTATAATTATACCACATTCTCATTGGTAAATAAACAATAATCAGCAGTTCATCATCCTATATTTTGGTAATATTCGCCTAAAGACAAAAAAAATATTTAACAAAATTAGCTTAAATATATAATTTTCAAACAATTTTAAGGTATTTATTTTCTATTTAAATAAATATTTAAGAATATATTCCAAAGTTGTTTCACAGAGCTATTTCATACCTACCAGGTATTCAATCTTCGAATTAAGGTTTACAAAAATATGTGTTTCAACTAACAGTAAATAAATATACCAAACAAAGCTTAAAGGTAACAAAGCTTAAAAGCTAAACAATACTTTTATTCATAAAAAAATGAAAGAAGAATCATTCATCTTTTCGTTTAATGAATGGTCGAAAGCTTTTAGTGAACCACCCACTTTATAAAGATAAAATAAGCACTTTTGTATGAAGTTTAGAAGTTTTGAAAATGATATAAACAACAATAACTTTATCCACGTAATAATGAAAAGAGGGGGGAAGTTGAAGATGATAATGTTTTTAGTATCTTCCGTTTGTTGAATTTCTTAGTTGCTATTACACAGTGAAAAGTTACACGGATTTCTATTAAAGAATTCATTTATTTAATTAAAACAAAACAGAAAGGTTTTAAAATAATCCTCAAGTAAAAACATGGATTGTCTAAAATAATTTTTAGTGTTACTAGCGCGTTTACGCAATTTTTTTTTTTTTGTATTAAATTACATACTTTTTAAGTTCTCAATAGGTGAATAACGACATATGTATTTAAGTTTCTGATATCGTAGCTCAGAAACTGAAAATCGACCTGGCATTCGATTTGCGTATACTGATGGGATCCTACAGGATGTTCGTTCAAAATTCCTCAACGGAAAGTATAACTTTACAGAAGCCCCGAACCTTTCTGTGGCTTGTTCAGGAGTCTTATCAAACGTTGGATAGAAGAACCGCGTCTGCTTAGGTGGGAAAGAACGCCAGGACTGAGGCAGGCAAAACTCTTTATTAAGAGATATTTGCCTAAATTCACTAGAGATCTACTGAGCCATAGCCGAAGGGATATAAAGCTAATTGTCGGTCTACTAACTGGGCATTGTAGGCTGAACAGACACATGCACCATCTACAAGTTGCAGATAGCGCGATATGCCGATTTTGCAAGGCGGAGGAAGAAACCCCGGTGCACATCCTCTGCGAGTGCGCCGGCCTTGCGAGGGCAAGATTTCTTCAATTGGCAACAGGCAATCCCGAAGCTATGAGCTTTATGACGGAGCCTCTTTCCGCTTTGCTAGGCCTGATGAGGTGGGCGGAGCTGGGGGATGTGCTAGAATTTAAGGGGATCCACAGTAGACCTCGTCTTGTAGCTCGCAGTGAATGAAGCTCGTTTCCCTCCCCGGTTTTTATCCTATTCTATTCTATGACTTCACAGATTGTATTTTTCTGTTTTTGGGGAATTTTCTTAAAAAAAAACAAACAAAAAAATATGACGATTATCTTTATATTTGTTATAAAAAGTTAACAACTTGTAATTGTAACTTTTCTGAGTAAAATACACAATTAAGAGGGTTTTGGAAGAGGCGTGGGATTTATCCTTTCTCCTAAAGTGGTATTTAAATTTTCTTATAATAATAATAATATTTATTTAAAAACAGTATACAAAATATAATAATGTATATAAAATATACATAGCAATGACTTTACAGCCGTCTGTTAGAGTTCACTGCAAAAAATAACAAAAAATAAAAATACAATAATTATTCTCAAGTTTTAACTGGTCAGTGAAGAAAAATTAGAAACATAAAAATATATAAATTAAAGAAAAGTAAAATGGGCTGGAAATAAGTTCAAAAAGAAAGAAAAGACAAAAAAGAAAAAAAAAAAAAAAAAGAAAAAACAAAACTCGTAAATTAAATCAAAGAGTTACATTACTTTCAAAATTGAAAATCACACCTTGTGAATAAGAGAGAGAGAGAGAGAGAGAACAAAAGATAAAAGGAAAAGCGAAATCTATAAAAATAATATTAGTGATATTATTATCAATAATAATAATCAGTATTCAGCTAACCAATTGTATCTAGCCTTCTAGGTGTTTTTTTGAATTTTTTAAAAATAAATTTTAACTTTTTTAAAAATTTTCTTATAAGATTCTATCATATATGAAATATCAATTTTAATGGAATAGTTGTCAAAATTTCGAATATGAAGAAATTCAATTGACCGGAAGTATTTATAATCTGAAGTTTTTTTTATTGGCAGTTTTTTGCCATTTTGTTTCATTGACAGTTTGTATTATTACTACAACAATAGAATTCTACAACGTTTGTTTGAAACTTTAATCCGAGAAATTTTGAATTAAGGGAGTTTTGATTGGCAAGGTCATGATTTCCTCAAAAAGTTGGTTTTCTTAAGTTTTAGATTCTGCCATTGAAGACAACTAAATATCTATTAAGAAAAAAAAAATAACTAATTTTAAACCTGTAACTTGAAGTAAGGAAAAGTCGAGAGTGTTTCACACTATATATCTTACTATTTTTTATATAAAAGTAGCTCTAAAACGATATTTATCCAGATACTAGTCTAATTTGAATTTAATAACAATAAGGTACAATGAAAAACTGTGTGGGAAGGTGATTTATGGAAGCGATGAGTAGATGTATAGTGGGAGGTGATTCTAAAAGCTAAATCCACCTCGACTTACGTCTAGTGTAAGTCATTCTTTGAATGTGGGAATGAATAAATCAGTTTAGGTAAAGTAGAAAGCAGGTGGGAGTGAATATGAGATTGGTGATGAATTAGAGTTTGTCTGCGTGGGCTAACCTAAACCCAAAATAGTCGTTCAGATCTTATTCATAGTGTGGGATTGTTGGAAAAGTATCAGGGTGAGTGTATTGGTGTTGCCAGGCTGGGATATATATATACATATATAGGAAAACCATATACCTTCGTATAAATGGCTAGTTTACGTCACCCTTTTTAGAGGGTGGTGGAATGACGTAATTACAAAATATATACTATCTTCTTTTTTTTTGGTTCTGTTATAAGGAAAGATTAGTAAACAAAACTTATATATAAATCTGTAACGTATATTAAAGAGAATTGTAAGGGAAAAATATAAATGTGGAAAACCCAAAGACTAATCTTACGTGAAAGAGGTGAAATGCTTTTCATCGAAGAAAGATGAAGTGAAGAGTAGATAGTAAAGTTGGTTCAAAATAGAGAATAATTGATTCGTCGAAAGTTCTTTAAACTGTAGAAAGGATGGATTAAGAGTAAGAATTAAGATAAAAAACAATTCCAATGTGGAACCCTCTCTTACTGCGTTTGTTGAAATAATGATTGACATTGTAATTCCATATATTAAATTTAGGCGGTGTAGGAATTTTATATGTTGATGCATAGCAGATAGGAGATATCTGAATATGAATTCATTGTAGTTTATTATAGGTCGGGCAAAATATCTTGAACATCCGCAATTCTTGGACATTTCTACTTCACAGGTCTTTTTCTGCAATTCAAAGAATTACAGTCGATTTTAGTCCAAAAATTACTAAATTCGTTGAGTACATAAACGTTCAAAATAATGTATTGTGCTAAGAGGAGTGCATACATTAAATACTTAGGAAACTGGAATATTTACAAAAGACAATTTCTTTCTTGAAAAAGACCATTAATATGAAATAAATTTAACCAAGCAGAAATAAACACTAACCATGCGCCAAAGTAGTGAAAAAAACATGTAACCATTCCAACCTTATCGCATAATAATTAATTTGCTATGAATATATATGGCTTATAGCAAACTCATTTTGATGTTCAAATTATTTTGATCGAACTATAACAGCGTCACTATTATAACCTAGCAAAACATGAAATCTAACACCTTAGATCTCCTAGTGTGGAATATTTACTGGGAATTATTCCACTTGTTAAAGATTGGGATTCAGGAGGATGGAGTAATAAGAATAAGTTCTGAATTTTTCATTTGAACTGTGCATTTATTTCCGTCAATACACGTAAATTACAGTGATAACTCGATTCCTGGTCTTCAGCGGGCAACGTTGATGTGCAACGCACTGGTAATGGCCTGGATAGTGATGCAGATCACATGCAAATCCTAGGTACTGGCGTTTGAAGCTATGGATGCCAGAACAAGCCCTACGATCCAGCTTTTAATCAATGGAGGACCAGCTCTAAACAAAGAATAGAGCAATGTTAATAAAATTACAGGCGAATCTATGTGGTACACGGAGGGTCCAAGATGAAAGATGGAGTGGGAGCCGGCGTGTACGGGGCTCATCCGAGATGTAATATCTCGCATGAGCCTGGGAAGGCTAGCTACGGTCTTTCAGGCGGAGCTAGTCGCGATTATTATCTGCGCCGCCGAAATAAGAAGACGGGGAGTGTATAACTCCAGAGTCGTATTTATTCGGATAGCCAGGCTGCTCTGCGGGCAATTGACTCGTGGGAGATCAGCTCAAGGCTGGTGTGGGACTGCCTAGGAGCACTCAGGGAAATTAGTAGCCATAATAAGGTCTTCCTGGTTTGGGTACCTGGGCATTCGGGTTACAGAGGCAATGAGGCGGCGGACCGCCTGGCCCGGGAGGGTTCAATGGGAGCGCTTATCGGGCCGGAGCCGTTCTGTGGTGTCTCAAGATGCCTCAGGAGTGCATCCATTAAGCTATGGATGCAGGACCGATCAAGGGAATGGTGGGTCAAAACTCCAAGCCAGAGGCAGGCGAAAACGTTTATTTACAGCCACTCGCCCAAGCTAACTGCGGAACTACTCCAATTAGGCCGGGTGGCCATAAGGACAGCAGTTGGCGTTCTCACAGGCCATTGTAGATTAAATAAGCACATGCACCGCATGGGCCTGGCAACGGATAGCCTACGTAGGTTTTGTCAGGAGGAAGAGGAGACGGCACTGCATGTGGTATGTCAGTGCGAGGGGCTGGTCTGGCTAAGGTACCGCCTCTTTGGTAAAGAGAAGCTGGTGCCAACAAGCCTCAGCCAGGGCCCTCTCTCGGACCTATTAAGTCTTTTAAGGCAAGCAGGACTCGAGAGGGTGCTCTGATGGCAGGTGCTCTGATTGACCACCTGGGAGCCCCCCCCAATTCCACAGTCCGGTTAAGGACAGGATAGGGGGAGGGTCTCCAACTAGGGGGGTGCCACAATAGATCCTTGGGGTGTCGCGGTGGCGTAGGCTGAAGAGCCAATTCCCCCGTTAGAATCTATCTATTTATCTAATGTTAATAAATAAAAAAATACACCTTTATGAATCACCAAAAAAAAAAGAAAAAAAAAGTATTTAAAATGCCACAATGTCTTGTAGTAAGTTGAACAGCTCCAATTAAGGATCATATGATAAACTTGTATACCCTTGAGATAGGTGCTGGCAGAAGTCAATGTAGCACATGCAAAAAGAGTTTAGTTAACCAAAAGAAATACCTGGAAGTGAAGATTCCCAGTGCACGAGAAGTGAAATAAGGTGCTATATCTGACTGGCCACACTGTTGAGTAATGCTGTGTTATTCAGCTATTGAATTCAACTGGTACTAGTTCCTTAAATGAGTTAATATAAAAAATTAAATAATGAATCACACTGCACTTGAAGTTGTCAGTGATGCAAATTGGGTCGTTCCAATTGAGATGATGATTACAGTAATGTATGCAATATTGTAAGATGCTTCTTTCCAAGTCCTCAGCTAGTGAAGCAAGAATGTTAAAGTAGATTTTGGCAATAATAATAATAATAATAATTAGAGGAAATTAGGATGGAAAAGGACCAAATAACTGTTCTTACCACCAGCCTTGGCGTTCCAACCTGATAAAGAATTAATTGCAAAGTTGCAATAACTCTGCGAAGGTGCTCGTGACGAGATGTCTTCAATAAAATTAGATTCAATTGTAAGAATTAGCTGCTTGGAGCTGCAATAAAGTTGAGTTCCGGTTGAGAGAAAAACATGTGCTGAGTATTCAAGATGGCGTCAGTGGCCAGGAAGCAAAAACAACTAGTAGTGTCAGATTGGCACTTGAAACCGAATTAAATTCACAGGGGTGAACCCCTGTAAGTGCGAGCAGCGCTTTCTAGATTAGACATATTAGACAACATGATCCTTTATTATTATTATTATTATCCGATCTCGGGTGGGCCATGTCCCGGCACTGCAGCCAACAGAGGCTTATTGTGCCACTCCCGATAGTTCCTAGTAGACAAACCCTCCCTCCTTAAGGAGTTTCAGGGCCTTCATCACCAGGTCGTTTTGAGCTACTATCTCCTCAGGTCGCAAAGTACCGAAGGTTTCATACCTCAATCTGATTATTGCTACGCAATCGAACAACAGGTGGGAGGCCGTTTCCTCCTCTTCCTGACATAGTCTGCACAAGGGTTCCGCTCGAATGAGTCCTACCTTGTACAGATGTTTCCTGAACCTACCATGACCCGTAAATAGTCCCGTCACCAGAGAAATCTGGCTCCTACTCAGACTAAGAGTCATTCGGGTTCTTCGTTTACACAGTCCTGGCATCATCCTTTTACTGTGTACATGATCCTTTAATCAATGCAATATTGTGCAAGGCACGAATTGTAATGTAGAATAAAATGAATAAAAAATAGCATGAATCCTCATACAAATAGAATACTAAGAAATACGACTGGATCAACCATGTGACCGGTCAGATTTCAAATACTTGTGGGGGGTCCCACAACTAATTGTACCCTCTATTATCAATACGCGACACCAAGTACTATCCAAGCATAAATTGATCCTGCAAAAATATTTCATATAAAAGTAATTGATTTTCATACCATGCCAATTTTAAAGAAAATTGGAACTGTTTACATGAAAATCGCAAAAAAAATTAAAAATAATCTATCAGTCAAATTGCATCTTTGATTGATACACTGTGACTTCGAAACCTTTTAGTAGGATATGACGGTGGTCATCCACCGGAGATCAATAAGTCTGAGCATCCTGTAGCTTTTTTTTGTTTTGTTTTTGGGATACGTCGTACAAAACACCCAGTCATACATAAAAAGCATTTCTTTATTAATCAAGAAACATCAAATGATGTATTTGCGGTATAAACTCAACTAGAAAATTTGTCATGATTCCTCAAAAAAAGAAAAGAAAAGTAGACGAAATGAAAATAAAATAATAAAAATAATACTCTACAAAAGGAAATGAAGAAAAATAGATCTCCAAAAATTATTAAAAACAATTAATCTAAATGAAAATAAAATATTCTGCAGATGACAGTTGATTTGTAATTCAAAACGTTTCCACATTGAAAAATTTATAAAGAATTGTTTCCATTATTGATTGAAATTAATTTAGCATGATCACTCCAATGATTTGGTTTTTTATTATTTATTCTATGATAGTTGTCCACAGTTTATTGCTACAATTTTTATTGCTCATACTGTTTGAACAGCACTATTACAACATTGTATATTGAAAATGTAGTTAGTTTTGATCGTCCAGAGTTTCCATTATTTTAAAATGTCACATACTACATTGAATAAAAACTAAAATCACTACACTGGTTACTTTTTTTGTTGTTGTTTTTAATCTTTCTTTTTTTTTTAATATTAAAATGTAGTTTATATTAAAATGTTAGTAAATATTAAGTTATTAGTTTTTCTGTTCATTGAAATCTATTATTTACAAAACAACAGATTTTTATTTACAGTACAGTTGATTGGCGCCTTTAATTAACCATAAAAGAGATAAACCAACCAATGGCGGCAAGAAGGGGTGAAGAATACTGTGAAAGATGTAATCATTAAAACTGGAGATTTCATCTTTAATGTCGACTCTATCGGGGAAAATAATTAGGACAATGTTTATTCAAAATTCATCTTTACGAGAGATTTAATTCTATATTTTTCTTTATGTAATGAACCCAAATGAATGCTAGTAGTTATTAGATTTGAATCCTTTGCCGATGGATTATAAAAAGAAGAAAATGCAAAAATAACTCTTTTATTTATTTATTTATTTATTTCAAATCAATGGTATTAGCATGATCCTATTAGGTCAATTATTTAGAGATGAAGATTATTTAGATCAAGCTTAATAGAATTGTATTTTATATTTTTTTTGAAAATATTCTCGGTAAAATATCTGCTCTGTGTAAAATTTCGTACATTAGTAATTATCATTAATATAAATAGGTTAATGGAAATTTATCACTGTCATGAAATGCATAACTAATTTCTTACAAAATTATCTTTGAAGCCAGTGATAAAATATGCCAAAGAATCTTGGCTCTTTTACGTTAAAATGAAAAGTTACTAAGAGAATAAGAAAAAAGAGAATTCTAACAAAGATATTCGGTGCAGTGATTGTGATTATAATAGGTTTTAGAAGGAGAGAAATTAGTGGGGAAGGGATTTTGAGAAATAAGCTGGAATGAATGCTGAACACTGTATAATTACTAGAGACACAAAATTGCTAGGACTTTACACGTAAATAGAAATTAGAGATTTAGACTGAGTAAAGAGAAGGGTAGTAGTTGGTTGCTGACGCATTGTAACTGTTGTATAAACTGTTCTAAAGACTGTCCCTTATAGGGCTAGCGGAGCTGTATATATACAGAGTTTCCCACTCTAGTCTGGCCTAAGTAACGAGTGAGTTTCTCAATTTTGTGTCTCTCTCTCTCTGCTCCAGATCCCTCTCTCCGGATATCCTATTATAGTGACTGTGGGAAATGGAGATTAAAAAAAAAAAGAGGAGCTTACGTAATTATTTTGCGAAACCAGATCTAGCTAGTTACGTCTATCAGGTAGCAATGAATGTGGTAAGAATGACTCTCCAGAAAAATAGGTAACAAGAACAAGTAGGGCTATATGGAAGGCCTCGATTCAGATGTCTACGCGATGTTTACCATAACCTTAGAGTCCTTAGTGCCTTGCAGAAGATGGAGAAAGAAGGGCCAGAATCAGAGAGATTTGGCAATATATCAAGCACAAGTCCTTTTGGAATGTAGCATCACAGATAGATAGTCAGATATGGAACTGTAAATAATCAGTGATAGCAGTTCAGAAAAAAACTCTGTAAGCATTGTTAATCCTGTTAGAAACGTTATCTTCGGAAAATGTTTCAAATGAAAATTATAAAATTAGCTATTTATATTAAATACACAAAGTTAAGCAAAATCGTTATAGCCATTTTGGAGAAACCAGTTCAAAGCCAGTTCGAAGGAACTGAAGAACTAGTTGGGTGCAATCTTACTGCGAGATCACCTAGTGATAACCAAAGGATATACCCAAGTTGCAACGTTCTTTGATTTTTGTTTATAGTTTCACATTCTCTGACGGATCACAAAAATATGTTTTCCTACTAAGAGGATTTTTCTTATAGTATTTAAAGTGAAAACTCAATCTTTAATAAGACGGCAATCCTCAGTACTTATAGTAATACTCACAGTATAAGAATGCAAAATTTAAAAGCCCAAGTAGTCTTAAACTTAAATTTTGAATAAGTTTATCCTTTTTAAAAAAAAATGTTAAAAGGAAAAAACCGGAAATCTAACGTAGTTTCTATGTATCATTGTAAGCTATTGTTTGGAATTACAGCCAAATTGTAAATATTAGATAAATAATTGAATTCCATTTGGCAATTTACCAGCGCAAATAGATCAAAGTAGCTCCAGAGCCAGAGGAAAACTAGAACTTGAATAATTGGTTCTTGAATTCTTAATGCTAACAAAAGATAATCTTGAACTAGGTGTAGCCTAAAAGCTTTAATAGATTCAGTATGTCAAACACTGGTGCTCTAGGCAGGAGATTAATTTAGCATCCAGAAGGTAGACCCAAAATATTGGAACTGAACTTAGAGTAAAAAAAAAAAAAATGAAAAAATTATAGAATAAATTACTATACACACGAGTTATCAGATGGAAAAAAAAAATTAAAAATTGTATACACGTCACTACTAATAATTAAATCACTTTAGGCATGCAGTATAGAAAAGTAGGTCACAACTTGGCGTTTAATCTTCAAAGTTTCCAATCTTCTCCAGTCAAAAGTTCTTGATAACCGCAACCTTTAGACACCTTTTAGTTTTCACTCACAATTTTTTAACATATTGTTGCCGGGGTGACGTAAAATTAGTGCTGTTTATTTTACAATTAAATGATTTATCATTTATATAACTGTGTGAAATGCGGTACGAGAATGTCGTGAGTCTTGCAAACCACATTTTTATTGTTTGTACAGTGCAAAAATTTGTTGATTTCTTTTTTAATACAATCTAAAAATGGTACTTATCTCAATCAAGCGCAGGGGCAATTATAGAAACCTATAAATACGTAGAACCCCACATTGTAAACCATTTTGCTAAAGGAAGTTCTTCTATTCATTAATTGATAGCTATTCGCAGCAGGTATTCTTGATAGCATGGAGGCAAGAATCGTTTTGATAAGTAAGCTTATTTCTTGAACACAATATCATTCAAAAATACCTTTGGAAATTGAGAACATATCAATGGCAGTGTGACGATTAAAATAGCTTTGATCTAGATATGTAACAATTGAAATAAAGTTGATTTAGGTACAATAAAGCTTGTTGAGTTACATTAGGACTAACTTACTGCATCCACATTTAGCGTGAAGTACTTCTGAACTAGAGTTGAGTAATATGAAACCACGCCACTTTGGCGAAACAACAATACTGACGGCATCATTTTACAATGAGACGCTCCAAGTTTTATTTGAAAAAAAAAGTTTCACCGATAAAAAAATGAAATAAAAAATTCTTCTGTGAATTTATCATATGAGGATTTTTTATAGGGCAAAATATAATATGTGGGGCATACGGTCTATCTGCAGGAGTTTGTGACATAAAAAGTATGGCCTCATTTCTTGGTTTATCTAATTAGTGATGTATCTTTGGTCGGTACACCTTGCCGCCTACGGTGGCTTGTCGCTAACGGCACTTTTACTAGCTCTCCCAGTTACTACGCTGAAATGTTTCCTTTTAATTTTTAATTAAATAAGTTAAATAAAACAATGTTCAAACAAACCATTGTTACAAAAATGATAGTATTCTAGCCTGCTTTATCTTCTCATCGCTTTTATTTTCCTTTTTTAGACAGGAATGTAGTCTCCCTTCAACTAAATAAATTAACATTTTTTTTTTTTTAATTTCAAGCTGCGTGAATGATTTATCTACTTTTTATTTATTTATTTATTTTTAAAGTTTTTCAGGAAATTAATTTTATCTGCTACATTTCCAGAAAAGTTTCTGAAATATATGCAAATAAATATTATTTTAATATCTTTCACGAACATTATATTTTTTTTTCTTCAACTTAGACGCGTCAACATTTATTGTTATTGACGCATAGACCCTTCTCAGTGCACTACTCTCTTCTGGAAAGGTTCTCTCGTTACAGACAACATCGTCCATCATCGGACAGTGAGCTATAGAGGCTCCTAAGAAGAGAATAACTAAGAGTATCCTTGCTAGATTTAGACCCGTGACCGAAGAAATGCAATGGATCAATCTAAGACCTTATGTGTACTTTTTTTTTTTAATAAATCCAACAAACAATTGAGGGTAACCACTAAAGGAAATAATTAGCTCAATGGTTGCGCACTGGACTTCCTTGCAGAGGTTTCAGGTTGCAGTACACTATTCTCTAAAAAAACAATCTCATCTAATCTAAATGTAGTCACTTCTTCTCAAATCCAGATTCCCTACGAGAATCAGAGCCTAATAATACGAACATTTACAATGATCTCACACAATCTAGAACCTGGGTTCACAACCTGTACACACACACACTTTTCACTCACATTTACAATTTGTAAAGTTTAGAAAGTGGAAGTTCTCCGTACGTACACTAAATTTCCAAGGAAGCCACAATAGATCTTCTAGGTCGCAGTTTATTAAGTTTTTTTACCCCACTTACTCTACTAGTCTAACGTCCATCTACCTAAGCTAAGCAGAATAGTTGGAGGACGGACCGACATGATTTTAAAGCAACTCCCTCTACATCTAACCGTCTAAACCACAGTCAGGCCTATGACCCGCACCAGCAGCTTTCCTATCATTTAATAAATGTGTTTATTTTACACTGATATCCCTAATGACCTCTTATTGGTGGCAGGGGGCTATAGACGGGCCATAGTGAGAATCAAATGTTTCCGTCCCTACGGAAATATAGGCTGCATAATTCCATTAATGGAAAGTTGCGATTTTGTTAAGGTTAGGCTTGCATTAATTCTGCAGCCAGTAGTTCAGTTTAGTGACCATAAATTGAAATAGGTTCAGCAAGCTAAATTAGGCTGAAATAGGTTTGTTTAAGCTGAGTTTTGTCACCCATATTAAGGAATTAAGGACGAGATTTACTAGGTTCGTTACCACCAGAGCAACCTACTTTTTTTCATTATGCTGGGTAAACACCGTTTTTAGTCTCATGGGAATCGAATCCTGAATTCTTGCTCCAAAGGCGAATACACTAGCCACTAGACCAACGCGTGAGGACCGAATAAGGAAATACATCCAATAAGGTTCAAAATACATTTAATAATGCTTAGTGTTTTTAATCAATAGGCTGGACAGTATTAAAATTAGCGACAAAAGTAAAAAAAAAAAAATTTAAAAAAACAATGGTACACTCTCCGGCGCCGTTGATAATTTAGTTCATGGAGGATTCTAACAAAAAAGACTTTTTTCCCGAAACTGCAGCTTTAAACTTCCTGCTTTCTTGGAAAGAAATATCCATATTTATGTTGTTCCTTAGTGGTTAGAGCTGTTGAATGCATTAAGACGAACTCTTTTTTTTTCTTCCTTTTATAAAAAAATACCGTGTACATTTTGAATGTTTATTCAGCTGGTAGTTATAGTGGAAAACAGTGAAGAATGACTTCTTTTTCCTTTTATTTTTATTTTATGATATGCCTTTAGTGGCAACATGAATTTATAAATTTTGTACTTTTTTTTAATTCCTAGTTGTATTTTACGGAACGTACTAAAGGAAAATAAATTTCTAACAAACTGTACAGTCCATTGTTAGTGTTGTAAGCGATTAATAAAGTGCAAAATAATGAGTAGTAGGCGGACTATTTTGTGAGATTAAAGCGCCAACTGTGTAACGTCCGTACCTGTACTCATTCGCCTGAACCAACCAAGTGGCACCTTGTTAAAAATTTATCTCTTTATTAAAATCGTTTTATATGTGTGCAAAGTTTTTTATGATGATACAAATGTTTAGCAATATGTATCTTTATTATAGAGGGTAGTATTTTTTTTTTTTTGGAAGATAAATAATCAAATTTATAAAAACGACTGTTCATTTTGTGCTTATTTTATTAGCGACAATAAATTTTATAATCTTCAGATGACACTCGTTTTTTATTTGAAAAAGGATTTTGCAACATTACACGCCACATTGTCAAGCAAAGTTCAAACGATCGAAGCTAAAAGAGAATGTCCCCCTGAAATAAATAAGGTTGCATCGACTTTTTGTACTTCATTTTGCCCTTATCATTTTTAATGTTGACTTTATGAAAATAAGCGAAGAAATAAAAAAAAAAAATCTTACGATATAATTAATATTGAATTAAAGAGGAGAAATATAAATCAAGACTAGTCTTTCAGAATTTCTCCCAAAGGGCGAATGGTGAATGAAGTTAGCTCAAGTAAGCGCTTTTACTTTCTCTTACTACGTAAAAAGAAAAACAGTATTGCGATATGTCGAAAGAGAGTAGATTTTCGAAAGAGAGTTTTTATTGGAAATATATGTTTCGGAGGTCCCCTGAGTGCGAACGCGTTGTGTGTTTGAGTGAATGTGTGAACAAAATATTTCAAAAATGAAAACTCATAGGAATCCTAAAGCTGATATTCCATTTTGGTAATACCACCTGATATTTAAAGTTTTGGACAAAATTCATCAAACGAAAGTGCGATTTCATTGGATTTTTTTTTTGTTTTTCTCAATTTTCTCGAAATCGGGTCAGAATTTGTTCTCATTAAGCTTATTATATAACATATCACGTTTATTTGTAACAGTTTTCCAAAAAAATGATTCTTTTATGCGTTCTAGGGGGGGGCAATAGCACCTTTTTCTCTAAAATACCACTTCAGTACAATATATGGTTCTGCTACTCATATAATATTAACATAGATTTGAAGCATTGCTAGAATTCTAAATGTGAAGAAAATCTATTACTGAAACCACGACGTTACTGAATTGGTTATAAGGTCTAGGAACCTAACTCTAAAACAGCTACAACGATGAATGAGCGTTCAGATGCCTGCATCCTTTGCTCTTCCATGGAATTGCCATTTAATTGCAAGAAATAATGAAGTATTCAGCTGAATTAGTTCTTTAAGAGGGAAGGTAGAATAAATAATTCATTTTAAATAAACAACTGGTTTATTTTACCAAAAAATATATTCTAAGCAATGTAATTTTAAAGAAAACGATTTATTAAATATTTTCTCTTACTCCTAGTAAGAGTAAATAATATAATCGTGTCAAAATTGCCCAAACATACCGGCTTCTGCAATATTCCGAAAAGGAAATACGATTAAACTAGCAAAATATTAGTTGGCTAGGGCCAAAGTAAAAACTTTTTATCATTTAAAGTTTATTCGACGCTTCCGGACACCTTTGGTGACCTTCTTCAAAAACAAAACAAAGAGAAATACAGAAAATTACATAATATAGTTAATGCATAAACAATACCTTGAAGTATTGGAGTATAATGAGAAATTATCAACACGCTGTACATAATAAGACCACCTTTTACTCATTTTCTACTTTAATTTTATTCTTTTAGTTTTCTTATAATTACTTATTGATTTGTTTTCCTTTCTACCACACTAATTTGCTTTTCTCGGTCTTCTTTGCAAGCATACCCTTATTCAGAACCAAACAATAACCTTCTCTAACATTCAACTCTCTATTATACTATCTTAACAGGTATCGTATCTTTTTAATTTTTAATAATTTTTAATCTTTCAATGTTCAGATTTTTATTCTATTAATTTCTATTTTTATGTACACTATGCTGATTACATCTCATTCTAATCCAATGCTAAAAATGTATCCAATGTTTAAAAATAAAAAGTTTTTTTCTTTGGTCCCAGCCAACCAATATTTTGATTGTTTGATTAACAACGGCCAAACGTAATTACTGTTTATATGGAAATAAGATTAGTTTATTTATTGATTATTATACTGATATAATCTAAATAAAATACCTCTAATTAACCTAACATATCATGGATTAACATATCTTGGTCGTATTAACAACCATTATTCTATGTTACCAATTAGTGTAAAATATCGAGCAATCTGTAGGCTTTCCAATTAACTTAATTTGGTTCTCAATTTATGGCCGCTTTTCTAATAACAATCTACATATATGACATGGTTTGTATAATGAGATTGGACGCCATCAGATAAAATGACGCTACCAAAATAGAACAATTATGTTTTCCACTCTCACAAATTTTCATGGAATTTAATTAAAGGATTTAAACTTTTGAGGGGATAGTAATGTTATACTTTCCTCAAAAATACTACCTCTGTAGATTATACGATTTTCCATGTTATTAATACACATACATATTCAAATTTGATTGAATTCCAAACTTGAAGAAAATAAATTGATAGGAAGTGTGTCTTTAGAGAACAGGTTTTTGAATTATTGGAAATTTTCTCAAAAATGGTTACAACGATTTTCCTTAACCTTGCAATGCTCACTGCATAGATATGAACTTGCCAATTTTATTGGAAACAATTTTTTCCCAAAATTGAGTTAGATTTAGATAGTTTTGCGGAATTTGTGGCGTAAAACTTAAAATTTATGGGTTTGCTTCTATATTGGTACTAGACCTACTTGGGTTGGTTGGCAGATTTGTACTTGTCCCCTTCGTCGCCATTATATCTGTGTTCGGAAAAATGAGCAAAACTTTGTAAGTTTACAGAAAATTTAGTGATTTTATATAGAATTTATATTACAAAATTACAATTTTAGTAATTGCGGTAAGATGAAAACAGAATTGTTATCTTCTTCCACAATATTACAATATTATAAAGCTATCTGATTTTCTTTTTTTTTATAATCTGATCAATTTCGGATTTTTTTTTTCATCGTCAGAATTCAAGATCATGTAGAGTTGTTGGCTTGCATTTACAAAGTTTCTATAGCACACAAATTAATGTTGAATGTAATGTATTGAGGCAAATCCGAAATTGCAAAGAAATAATAAACAGAAATCTTGCTCTTTCTTTCGGCTAAAATCCCACTTGTTATCCAGGATTGCATAAGAACTATATTCAATAAAGTTAAAGATCTATCATATAAGTTAGTATAATTTTTACATTTTTACTTTTAGTTAAAGAAAGTTTAATTTTATTTTTTTTGTAAAAATGTTTTAAAAATTAATAAAGACTATTATTATTATTTTTTAGTATTATTATTATTATTATTATTATTATTATTATTATTATTATTATTATTATTATAAGTTAGTATAATATTGTATTATGATATATATTGTAATTTTACTGCCAGATTGTTGTTGTTTATTGTTTATTATTAGACAATTTCATGTAATTTTTTTAATTTCATATTCTAATCTTATTAACGATAAAGCAAATTAATCGCACAACCAGAAATCGAACTGATAACTGTTATTGCAACAAGTTTCTTCCCCCTTCTTTTTTTCATTATATTATATCTTATGAGAAGTCATTAATGACGTAAATTATTATGTCATTTAATTTTGTTTTTCATAATGCTAATAAGTCCACGGTAAGCTTTAGTAAAAAAAGAGCAAGTACGTGAACATGAAACATAATATAAACAATTCATCGGTTTTTCATTGCTATCAATTACGAAGGAAAATGTGAAAATTACCATATATAAGAAAAATATACACCATGGCGTTAAGAGGAGTATCATTGAGCTTATACAAGAGAAAGGTTATTCGTGCCGTGAAGAGGTATACTGTGTGGACACAGATCGGTCGCCGAGGTACGCCGACATAGTAGCATTTGACAGCAAAGGTGGAACTGCGTTGATCTTGGACCCCAAAGTGAGGTTTCAGGGCAATGAACTCAATCAAGCAGAACTCATTAACGATGAAAAGAAGGGTATCTACGAAAAATGTGTGCCCTTCCTGCAAGAGAAGTTCAGAGAAGAGTTCGAGGAGCGGGGATTCGCGGTCAATGGACTTCGGTTTGGTTCCAGGAGAATGATCCCAAAAAATACTCTATCTTTCTTCAACGATGTCGGTATCGACAGAAAGAGACTGACGGTGATCGCAGAGCAAATAATCATTGACTCCCTCGGTACAATTCATAACCATATATGGCTCATGATTGTGCTGATTGAATTTGTTTCTTTTACCAGATCTATTGTATTTTGTAGTATTGACATGAATCCAACGAATCGAATTGTTAATTGCTTTTATGATTTCCTCACCAATATTCTGTTCTTTGCTGGTTTAATGGACATCCTCTTGATTGATCAATACGCTGTGTCATTGGAATTAATTTAGTCGAGCAGCATCACTCTTTAACTCCAGTTTTTATTAAAACATTACTAGTCACATAAAAGAAGAATATAATAAATGTCAAAAAACCATTACTACAAATTTTTATTTTATTTACTCAAAAACTTGAGTGGAGGAAAATGGTTGGAATTCTTTCTGCAAGTATCTTCCATGGAAAAAAAGAAAAAGCCAAGCAAACAATGTAACTTGCCAACCACTTGGGAATAAAGTCGTAACTTCTCTTTAGATTTTGAGGTTCACCTACTTTATAGGAAAGAGTATTTTTTTCAGGTCTGTATATACAGTAACATATTCTATTTTTTACGGCACATCATAGAATATAACTTGTTGAACGATAAACTTTGCGTACAGTCAGTTTTTTTGGCAATAAACTATTGTAATATTTTATGGTTTAATATAGGTTCAACCATAAAAATAGGAATACGATTTTTTTGAGACATATTGATAAAAACCCAAGAATTGATAACATCATTAGAAAAAAACCTGCAGAAAATGGACTTATATACAGCAATAATTCTACCTTTTCAATGAATGTAGTTATTTTTCAAATATCTACTCAGTTTTTCCTCAGGAATCGGAAAATACCAAGAAATACTATGAGAAAATGTGACGTTTAAAACAAGTCTAATATTATTATCATGAAGAGCTTTTTATCACACATATTTTATAATATATTGAACATTGCAATAAGTAATGCCTACGTCGTAGGTATGTAATGGTTTGCCGATGAAGTGGTTGCCTACAGCAATATCATAAGGCACTGCCCACAACTACATCTCTCCATATATCACATGAGGCGTGACATCTCGCTACCATAAATGTTCAGATTCTAAACCTAGGAGAGACAGAGTTCCACGTACCTAACATCCTAGGAAACAGGAAGGAGATGTAGGGAAAGTTGAGACATCTTATATAAAGCTAGCTACACTCAACCAGGAGAATAGAAGTCTTGTGTTCCAGTCTAGCGCACACACAACTATCAAAATAACATCATCCCCATCCATTCTGCCCGTTCAATCTGACACTCTCTCACGCTACCATACATTCACTAAATAAACAGTGTAAAGTCTTTGCAGTACTCTGCTTATTCATTTAATATATTCAGTGTTCAGTCAGTGTACATTTTCTCATCTATCATTTTCCCGGTCCACTACACTAAAACTTCACTACATAAATATTCACAACTATTTTAGAGAGAACTAATCAGTCTTTTATGAAGAATGAATTTCATCCTACGATTCTCCTCATTTCTACCTATGAACTGGAATCAAAAAATGATTGCATTCAAGCATCTGAGACCAGTTATTCATAAAACAGTTTCTGTTAGGGAAGCAACCGAATGTTGAGAGATCAGGCAAGTGAGAAAAATACAACAGAGACGACAGAAAAAAATTAAAAAAACAAAGGATCAAGAAAATAGTGTCATTTGGGTCACTCTAAAATGAAAAGACTAAGAACATTGCTTCTTTGTCACAAGCCAGTTTGTGGCAAACATCAAAGTAAAAAATGTTTCAATCGTTAGTATCTCATTTATGTTTAAACTTTTTTTTTTATTGTGACCATTACGTATATGTTTACATATAATAATGACAATTTAAGTCAACATTATTCTAAAAAAAAAAAAAATAAAATAAATCACTTCTAAAATAGAAAAACTAAAATAAAAATAAATGAAAGTAATACATAATTTTTATGTATAATTTATTTCTTCATATAATTTTCTGGTGGTCTCGACCCAACACTAGCCGTCATCAAGCAATTTTGAAATAGGAAGGTTAAATAATGGAGGAATAGGAAACTGGAGAGCACTGAGGGGACCCGGAGTCTTCAGGCTTGAGATTTATGATGTTATAAACAGAGGATCTTGAAGTGTCTTCTCTCTTTGAGTAGAATACTTTCACTAAATAAACAGTGTAAAGTCCTTGCAGTACCCAGCTTAATTCATTTAATATATTCAGTGTTCAGTCTGTGTACATTTTCTGTACACTCTAGTATTGACTGGACACTCTCAGGGTAGCCAATTATTTACATAAAATAGGCAGGACGTCTAGTTCTCCATTGCGCCAACGAGAGAATCAGTGTCACTGTTTCACCAATTCAAGATTTCGCAGGTTTGGGAGGGCTAAATAGAATGCTTGGGCGGGAAGGCATTGGTAGTTAAGGATATCTTAAATTCTAATCAAACCGGTGGATGCTGGGAAGGCTTCTTAAGTATCACTTTTATTGGGGGTGAATGAGAACCATATGGGCCTTAGGTCCGGTGCCTTTGAGCACCCATTAATAATACATAATTCAATATTCACATATGGAAATATGGGTAAATGTTTGCCGGCTGAAGATAGAGGAAGACAAAGCCATGTTCTGCCCAGGAACTGTGTTGAGAATGAAACAAAAATCCAAATTTGAAATATTAATTAAAGGAAATAAATGCTTATTTACAAAGTAATCTTTAATGAAGTAATTAGTGTGAGTTGAATATAAATTAAACAACAAAGGGTGTATGTTAATGTAAAATATCCATCAGAACAAGGAAAACAGCCAAGTCCCAGTCAGTTGGTAGTACAGAATAAGTAATGAGGAACATAAAATACTTAAAACGACTTTACATGTACTTGCCAGTATAATAAATGCATCCAAGTTTGAAATATTATGTAACTCTACAGGCTGTGCACTACTCATTACAACAACTTTTTTGCAACTTTTTTTCATTCTCTTTAACGCCCTCATATATTTCTATACTTTAAAAAAATGACGACGTGTCTGTAACTTACTTTAAGTACTTTAAGCGAGAAATAACTATAATGTAAAAATCTACAATTGAAGTCCTCATTTCATCATGTAGCTCTTAACGCTATATTTATATTTGCTTCCATATTGATCTCTCTTTTTACTCCAGCACCACTTTATTTCTTTTAGGTTCATTGCAAATGCTAAGAAAATCTTTCAAACATAATAAAATACTTATTATTCCTTTTTATTTTCTTTTGTAACAAAATAAACAAGAATTTCAAATGATCAATTGTTACAAGAACGTTATTGCCTCTTTTTATCCGTCAGCAACTCATTCCAGGTTACGTTGAAATCTTTACTACTTTGATTTATATGTTTTAGACTTTCCTATTCGTTTCAGAAAAAAATAAACATAAATTTGCCTTGTAAACTCAATAACCTTGTTAATAGAAAGCGACGATTATTTTAAGCGTAGGATACTCCATTCCACCTTGTATTTTGGCACGAATTTCTTTTAAACTAGATACGATTTGTTTTAGGGATCTAATTTCTAGTTAGGCTTTGGAATGTCCCTATATCTTGAGCTAATTGATTTTTGCGATTTCCTTAAATGAATTTCTCAAATATTCAGGTGTTGAAAGTCCGACGGCCGACACGTAAATACAGATTATAAAGGAAATAACTAGAAAGTAAAATTCACTGCCAAATAGAAGATTTTTTTAAGGCTTCCTTATAGGCTTTCCATTTTTTAACACGTTAGTTCAGGACAACAGGCGTATTACTGTTGAACTGATAGCTGGAGAAGTGCACGCGAGGGTTGGAACTGGCCATAACATTATTCAGAATAAACTGCAGTACAAGAAAACTTGTGCAAGATGGGTTCCAAGACAACTTATGGACGCCCACAAAGAAACCAAGAAAATGTGGAGTGGGAGATCATTCCACATTCCCCCTGCAGCTCCGGCCACGCCCTATTGTACTTCCATTTGTTTGGACCCCTTAAGGAGGCTCTACGTGGGAAACATTTTCAATCCAATGATGAAGTTAAACATTAGGTGCAAAAGTGGCTTCGAGATCAACCCAAAGAATTATATGCCAGAGGCATACACAAATAAGAAGAACGATGGGACAAGTTTATGCAAAATGTTGCTGGGGACATGTTTTGTATTGGTTAAATAAATCGTTTTTGAGCTACAGCGATTTGTCTCCTTACTTATAGAATTACCCTCGTAGCTGTCTATAAAATATTTACTTATACATACGGGGATTGCACCCCATTTATGTAATTATCTCCTCAAACAGACAAACAAAACAATCACTATACGAGAAAAAGAAAAACTATAGATTATATAATAAATATTTAAACCTAACCGAGTATATCCAATCTGAAGTACAATTTGCTTCTGGATTTTGGGGGAAGAGGTATAATGCATTATGACCAAAAGAAATCAATTGTGCATAAAGAAGGGGGCATAAAATAGCAAAGGGTATTGTTGAGTAAGCGTAGTGATAAAAGATAAGAGTCTAGTGAGAATGTTGGCCAAGAAGTGTTTCTTCAACACCTTAGACTGATGAGCTTGTAGTTTAAGACTGAAGTGTTCGTCATTCTTCCTGATTGTTTAAGACTGTTTAAAAAAGTCTTACTTTCTTGGTTGGTTCGTTGAAAGTTTAAAACTGTAGTCATATCGAGTGCTGGCGAAGATTAGGTCTTGCCAGAGGGACTGTAAATGTGTTAGTGGCATTGTACGTGTCTGTCATAATAAGCGATGATATCAGTGATGTTTCCTGAAGGATTATGAATAAGGTGTAAGCATTAAAATACACACAATGAATTTCAGACATTTTTGTTTTATTTAACTTATTATATTGTAGGTGGTTGAAGTATACGTATATTACATTCAAGTGAGACTTTCGAAGAGGGCTTAAATTTAAAACTATCAAGAAACTTCCATATATCAGCTGTGTTAAAAATATTTTTCAAATAAACACTTTAGACTTTTTATGAATGCAATTAGTACGCGAAGTCAAAAGGAAATCGTTGAAGTCTTTTTCGAGAACGAACCGGAATATCAACTTTGTGCTTGCAGATACTAGCTAATACATCCCAAAAAATGCATCCCATTATTCATGACAACATTAAAAAGAATAATTTTTAATCTTTGTTTGTTCATAGTCCAAATAAAATCGTAATACTTCGAGGAAGCTCCAAAAACGAGTTTTTTATTTTTTTTATTTTTTTTTTTTTTATTACAATAATAATTATGCGAATTTCGCTTCCAGACTTTCCCTAAAAAGAAAAAATACAATGACTGGAACTCGTATTACGATTTGTTTTTTTCTTCTTTTTTTTAGGCTGAACCCTTTCCGGTATATATGTATGTATATGATACGTATACATATATTTATGTACATGTATATGGCACCCTGCCTTCCCATTTCACCTTTACATACACACACAAAAAATGCAGTAACCAGACGTTATTTTTTATTCAGAACACATTCAGTATATTGCAGAGGCTTAGCCCTATAAAAATAATATATACTGCAGGATACAGTAAAAAAAAAAAAGAAATGAAAAAGAAAAAAAGGATAGGAATTTAAGGAAGGACCTTCGTTTTATTATGTAAATATATATATATATATATTATGTATTTTTTTATTAAAGTGCAGTTTATTTTTATATTTTTATTTAAAGATCAAAGTTTTAGTGAAAAATACTAGAGCGGAAAACGGTTGAATAGTTAAGGGATGAATTTTCCTAAAAAAGAATCGATTCAACTGGAAACGAGGGGGAAAAAAAATAAGAATCTACAAACAGTAGACGAGAGTATGACGGCAGTTTGTTGTTAATGATTGATTGGGTTTTTTCGCTTGTTCATTAAGTCAAAATTAATGATTTCTCCATTTTGGCTTTCCTAATAGTAAAACAAAATGTGTCGTCATCAGTGCATGCTTTGAGGCATTTCTTTTACTTACTCTTAAATACTTAAAGTGGAAATATTGCCGGCGTGCCAGTTTTCGAAAATGTGTTTTCAACAGAAATACAAGTGTTAGGTTCCCCCCGAATACGAAAAAAATGTTTTAGCAAATGGACTGTACGTGTGTGTGTTTAAGACTATATCGCAATAAACAGAAAAGTCGCAGAAACTTAAAGTATTCTATTTAAGTACTATCACTAGATACGAAGAAAATCTTAAAACCAAAATGTCGCATGAAACTTAAACTTGTTCTTCCATTTAGGGGCACTATCACCGGACATGAAAATTTGTGGGCAAAATCCATCAATCTTCCGGTGCAACTTTATTGAATAGGTTTTTCAATTTTTATTCATTTTTGTCGAAAAGGGTTCCAATAATGATTTCTTTTTAATCTTCGTATGCTATTTATCCACAAAAATTCCTAACGCTTTTAGTACATACATTTTCCCGGAAAAATAGATGCAGCAGCGTCATGCTCTCCTCTAAAGTATCACTTCAGGTAGCATATGGTTTACGGTACCACGTACACAATATAAATACACATTAGAAACATTGATACTGAAGTTACAAATATAAAGAAAATCGGTTAACTGGAATTTTACAGAATAAGTTTTTTTTGACTTATTCTGAATTTTTTTAGAAAACGATTACGATTTTCATTAAACTTTGAAATGATTGTTATATTGATAAAAACATATCACTTTTATGTGAAACTAATTCTGAAAGAATTGATGTTAGAGTGGTATTAGGGGGGAGGGGGCTGTCGGTTAGTTTAAATTTAAATTGGCACAAGACTTTTTTTTGGTTTTGACATAGAGAGTTCCACATAATGCCGCTGTTGATGGATTTTGCTCGAAATCTTCCGTGTCTGATGCGGTGGTAGTATCTAAATGGAATAGCAAATTTGAGCTTCTGTGCTTTTCGTTTTTTGAGATATTCTGTTAAAACACAGACACATAAACGCGCATACACAGATAAGTAGTTAAAAATATTTTTTGTTTTTGTTGATTGAAGAGACCCATGTATCTCTTTCCAGGGAAACTCAATTTCGATAAGGTGGCACGATCGCAATACATTCTCTTACTAGGAATAAGAGAAACTAGAAATTGAGAAACTCATTCAGTCATGCTGCATTTATTTTAACCGATTTTTCTTCATGCTATGAAATCTAGCAAAAAAAAAAAAAAACAATTATTTATAAAGTTAATGTACGTATTATATAGATCGTAGAATGATTATTGGCAGTTCAGTGGATGCAGTTCTAGAACCTGCAAAAATAAATTTATCTGAAAAAAAATGTTTCAAATGAAAGACAAGGGACTGTATGTTTGCAGTTAGTCTGCAAATTAAAAAAAAAAAATCATTAGAGCCATTTTCAAGAAAATTACGAATAATTAAAAAAAAAATACTGATTTAGTTAAAATGACGAATTTTTTCCGAAACCTTTTAAATATGATGCGTTGATATCTATATCAAATTTAAGTTTGTAGTACAAATACCCATACATAATTTATTAAAAATATTTTTTGTTTCCGGTTTCAGAATATTCACAACGTTGTATATCCGGTGAAAAAACGTAATTTCAAAAATTTTACAGAATCGAAATCATATTCAGCAAAAGAAAAATCTGGAGTGGTGAAACACTCACACAACTTTCTGTCACTCCAGTTCTCAAAATTATAATTGACAAATTTTATAGTTTGTGTACCAAATTTCATGAAATTGGTCGAAAACTGAAAAAAAAAATGTTCTGTAAAAGCGCACTTCCTGTTTACTAGTTTCCTTGATACTCGGAATTTTGGCCATCTATTTATTTCTAATACATTTTTTTTTTGGATGATAGAATTGCATAATCAACTATGATAGCACTTTAGGGAAAAACATAACCCCACCTCTCCTCCCAAAAGTGCCCTTAAATAGAATTTTCCATAGAAATGTTTTAAATAAAAGTTGTAGATCTTTGTATGTTTAGTTTATATAAGAAATTTCAAGAAAATCGTCGGAGTGATTTTTGAGAAAATGGCGAAATAGTGAAAAAATTCATTTAGTAAAGTGGTAAAGTAAACGCATTTTCGGTTATCCGATTTTGTTCAAACTCGAAATTTCAACAACATATTCAATTCTAAGTAATATTATTTACAGGACAGAATTGTCTAATAAACTGAAATAGCACTTTAGCCGTAAACCTTACCCCACCCATGTTGTAGCTATTTGTATATGTAGTTGATGTAACAAGTTTAAAGAAAATCGTCGGACCTGTTTTTGAAAAAAACGCAAAAAAGTAAAAAAAACTAATATTAGTAAAGTGGTACTTCCGGTTGAGAAATTTTGACAGATAATGTACTGTCAGATCCCACAGTGATACCTAAACCGAATATCAAGTTTCATCTATCTGCGGTTTTTATTTTTTAAGCTATGCTGTTCAAATACACACACACACACACACACACACACCATTTTATAAAAACCACTTTTTCGGACTCAGGGTACCTCAAAACTGATATTTCCGGTGAAAACTTGATATCGAAAATTTGACACGATTATAATACTTCCTCTTACTAGTGGAGTAAGAGAAAGTAAAAAAAAAAATAAGACAAATGCAAGTAAGATAATGATTGGAAGAAATTAAAACAAGATATAAATTTGTTTTTATCAAAAATCAAAATTAATTTTTTTTTAAATTCATTACTAGTTCACAAGATAATTATAAAATGAATGTCTTGAACAATATTGGGATTATATTTCTTAAATCATAATATTCTCTAAGCATATAGTAAATATTATATATTGGCCTATTTCCAGCTTCCGCTTTGTGCTATATATTGTACAAAATGCTATCCAATTATTTTCACCGGTTCTGGCATAATTGTGACACTAATAAAGAAATATAAACCAAAATATTGTAATAATAAAAAAAATGTAAATATCGTGGAAAGGAAAGCTTATATATATCCAAAATTACAAAGTTATTTATAAAATACAAAACAAAATAATAAAGAAAATAAACTAACTAACAAAATACACGCGAACAAATATTGTTCTAGAAAATTTAGTTTTATCATTTAATTTAATATGCCCAATAGTTGAAAAGGGTATAGTACTATTCTTGACAATATTGTAAGTTTTATTATATTATGAAAAACAGCATTATTATGCTGCATTGCAGTGTTTTGCCGGCCAGTTTCATTATTCTTCCTGTAAGTGAGAGAATGAGAGTGAAAGAAAAAATACATTCCTAAACTTTAAAATTTTCCAGAATATTTTTATTCTCTTATTACATTCTCTTATTTACTTGTGGATCGGAAAGTATTTTAATAGTGTCAGTTATTTTTAAAGTGAGATTTTCATTGATGAACAAAGTAGTTTTAGAGAATGGTGCGTGAGTGTGGGTGTGTGTTGTATGTATGTGTGTTTATTTATGTGCGGATTAAAATATTTTGAAAAAAAAAAAAATACGGTAAGCTCAAATTTAATATTTAATTTATTTACAGCCACAATATTTCGGACAAAATCCATCAATCAGAAGTTTGACATTGATTATTTTGTTTTTGTTTCAAATTTTGGTGTTGTGATTGGTTCCGCTGAGCTGGGAAGTATCAGAGATATTTTCCATGACAGCCTGCTTTCTCTGTGGTAATCTATCGGTTTTGGGCGTTCCCCATCATCAAAATGCTTTTCGTCAAACAGTAAGATAACATAGACTTGTATAGAGCAAATACAATTTGATATACTGAATGTTTCTAAGTAAATAAAGGAAATTTATTTGACCTCACTCTTTTATTGATAATAAATTTAAAGTGAAATAATCTTTCTGTCTTTCTCACTCACCCGTTTATTTAATACGAGCTCTCCAGTTTTAAAGCTCATAATAATAATAAAAGAAGAAATAAGAACCCCAGTTTATGGTTATTTTTAAATATAATATTTCTCCATTTTTATTACCATCTATTTCTTTGGCATGTTTATTGTCTGAAAAAAAGAAGGTTTTTCCGTAGTTTAGTGAAAAATGCAATAAACTGATGTATGTTTAGTTGCAGTGTAATATATATTACTAATCCTAATATATAATTCATGTCTTGTTTTTTTTTTTGGTAATATTAATATTTGTAAGTAACCATTTTCAAGGATGAAGTAAGCGATGAGTAAAAATAGAATCAACATATATGCAGAGCCCCTAAAGAACTCTTTGAGATTTGTAATTACTTCCATCGAACTGTAGACATTGATGCCTTAGTTTCTCAAATAAAATGCCAGCTATCCCCCCAGGACAAAGTTTTGTACTGCCCACTTTTACATTTATAGTAAAATGTTTAAATTATTAATTAGGTTTATTAATTAGAATAAGCAATTTTTGTATAGCATTTATCGCAAATGGATATTTTGATTTAACACAATCTCTATCTTTCATACTTTCTATGAATTTGAATAATGTGGCCCAGATAATCAAAAAAGTTGGACACACCTGGTCTAGACTCTAATGTATAGCTAAACAGACAGCACTGGAGAGGGCATTCTAATTTGTGGGTGCCACACTAGATCCATAGGGGACGCAATGGCGTAAGCTTCTTGCTAGCCAACCCTCACAGAATCCACCTATCAATAGGCAGCAAACAGTAGCAAACCTGGTATCAAAGACCGGAAGTAAAAGACGAAAAGGACCCAGGCATACTATGGTTTTCATGGGCTGTTGCTCAACGGTTAGATTTATTAATATAATTTTGATGGTGAAATTCATTTCTCAGTTGTGTAATTATTATCGCATTTTAGTAAATCAACAAATTACTAAAGTATTTACTTTTTTACACATTACTAGTATCTATCTAAAAAAGAAAGTAATTGTCGCTGTAAAATTACTAGTATGTCAGTTCTAACAAACTAATTAACATAATTTCCCCTGATGATAAAATGATGGAATGTGGCAGATGTGTTTACAGGTTTTTTTTTTGTTTCATCGTCGATCAACATGATCTGAATACTTTTGTAAGGAAATATCGAAAAACTAACCATAAATTCATAAAAATATTTAATACGAATAAATATGAGAAAATTGTAAATATTGAATTTGAAAAAATTAACATTTGGGTTTGGAACACTTTTATTACACAACTATTAACATTTGGAACACTGTTTGACAAACGCATCCTGATGATGGGCGAACGGTCGATGAACACAAAAAGAATCAGGCTATCACGGAAAATATCTCTGATGCTTTCCAGCTCTGCGGAACCAACCACAACAAATTTGGATTTTCTTTTACCTTAGGCTGGGAATTCGGAATTATGTTCGCTAAGCCGCTTATAGTTTCGAATATTTATGAATAACGAAATTACAATATTGAGAGGTGAATTTCAGAGCTTAAGAAGGGCCAAGGCTTGCCAGGCTGCGATTTTTATTGAGGGAGCGTGAGCTAAGCTCGCCACGGTATCCACCGCCGTTTAGTTCTGGCTGATGGGTCAGTTTCTATTCTCGAAATTAGCATTATTAACAGATATGGAGAGTCCAGAAGATGAAAACCTTACTTTGTTGTTGAATGAAATGGAGAATGAGGTCAATGGTTTCACTGATGGCTCCAGCCAAAAGTAAACTGGATTTATCCTGCATTGAAGTCTGGATTCAAGTAGATGGGAACAGAACTGTTGTATTGGGTAGATTTGCAGCAGTGTTTCAAGTGTTGTTAAGATGTTGTCCTGCCTCAAATTAAAAAAAAGAGTGATGTATTATTGGAGACTTACCAGGAGAAATACTGCCGAAGTAAGAATTTCTATGAAGGATATTTAAGCTGCTTCAAAAGCACTAACGAAATTCTGTTAGGATTTAAAACTAGTAGAAGAGTGAAAGAGAAGCCTCAGCCGCCTCGCTTAAATGAATATAATTAGAACTATCTGGATCCTTAGTTAAGCAGGGTTAGATGAAAATTTAAAATGCTATTATAGGCACTTAAGTATCTTTAGAAACAATCATTTCTATGAATGTATTAATGTAATACCACTTTATCTATGATGAAACAAACACAACAAATTGGATATGATTGCACCATTTCTCGTCGTGTCGAAATGTCTATAAGGGAACAGTGATTTTTGTGGATAAAACGTGTGTGTGAGTGAGTGTATGTGTTTTGTGTGTATGGTGTGTGTGTGTGTGTGTGTGTGTGTGTATAGATATATAGCGAAGAACAATGGTACAACTTTACGACACTACAAAATGGTCCCAGTTGGGGGTATCCACTCTTCAACTCGCTTTAACTTTTAGAGCGGACAAAATGTGTCCGTCCTGGTCAGTGCTATCTCCGTTTGAATAATGCAAGCACATCTAGCAGAGTGTATGCTTTCCGGACAAACTGCTGCACTATTTATTTTCTCTTACAGCAAATGAACTATAGAAAGAAACGTATGGTAAATAAATAAGAGATGTATGGGAAAATAACAGTAGCTTTTGTTTTTGACCAGTTATACCAAGGTATATGTATACTGAAATGTGAATCATTCACATTGTCTTTCCTCCACTTTTTTACTTTTTTTTTTAGAGAGAAAGCGACATGGGAAACATTTATTAACTCTTAATAGTATATAGGTAGAGAAAACAGAATTACACCAAGAAATGGCAATGAATAAAGTAAGTTTAAAGTCAAAGCACCCCATTAGAGAAGCCAATAAAATAAGCTACTTGAAAAAAAATGTTGCAAATAAAATTTGTAATATCATAATTCGCGTATAGTTATTATATCAGCATTAAAGGAAATCCTAAAAACATATTTAGAAAAGTGTGAATACTAAAGAATACATTCAGTAAAATGGTAGTATTCCGCGGCTACCATAAATAAAAATGACCATAATTTATTTATTTTTCCTAGAACTACCTAAAATCCAAATGAAAGTGATAGTTCTATATTTGTATAGTTAGTATTCCATGTTTAAAGAAAATCGCTATTGTCATTTTTGAGATAATTCCATAAAGGACAAAAACATCGTATAAAATCGCAAGGCTGGATTTTCTTCATGTTTGGAATTCTAGCATTGCTTCTAATGTTTATGAATATTATAGGAGTAATGCTAGGAGAGATGACGCATATTTCAAAGTTATGCCCTGTATATAGGAGATATATTAAAGAGATAATGCTTATAAAACATATATGCCAACTACTATTAACTACAAAAAAAAAAAAATGTTATTTTTCAAAATAAAGACATTCTCATTTATTCCAGAAATAAAATACAAATACACTACATTTGGCCGTCTCTCCTACAACGTTAGGATAGATGAGGCACCATAGGTAGGAGACTTCTCCACTGTGAAGGTAACATGGTTGATCGACAAGAAACTTGATAAACATTATGTCTACGTGACCAACTTTAACGACAACAGGAAATCTTTCATTTCAATTGCAATTAATATATTATTTAAAAATGAAAATAATTTACTAAGCTTTATGAAAATTCAGGTATTCACCAGATATATAGGTGATGCGTATAAATGTTCGCAGAACACAGAAGAACACACAAAATAACTGAAGAATTTTGCAACAGGTTCGCTTCTGATCTCTCTACTCCTGGACTAACTTCCATGACGCCACATGATGGCAAACAAGAGAAGCAAAGCCTTCGTCTTCTCTCCTAACCACGTCATCTCTCCTAGCGTTAACCTAAATGTGTGTACTGAAAATGCTGTACTAAATATGATGCTGAAGTGTAATTATAGAAGTAAGCTATAAGCTACTGATCCTCCAGAAAATATTTCAAATAAAACTAATAGGTATTGTATCTATGGATTGTTTACGAAGTTTAAAGAAAGTCGTTTGAATAGTTTTCCAGAAAATCGCCAAAAAACTATAAAAAAAAAAAAAAAAAAAATCAGTAATGACGCACTTCCGCTTGATGTATTTTGCCTAAAACTTCAAAGTCAAATGCTATGATAGTAACTTGACAGAATACTAAGTTTCAGCTTCCTGTGTTTTTATTTTTTGAGGTATTTTATTCACATTAACCCAGACACATATATCACATCGCTAAAAGAAAATTTTGTCCACCTCATGAGGGCCTCAAAACATGTATTTCCTGTGAAACCACAATTTCTAAATATTTGAAACGATCGCAAACTTCCTCTTTTATAGTAAGAGAAAGTAATACAAAAGCGTATTATAATATTCTCAGCCAGATTTCTTATCTGTAGAATTTTGTTAAGAACCCCAAACCCTGTTTATTCGTTTTCTTCAGAATACAAATTCAAATCTTTTTTGGGGGGAAAACATTTCTTGGTAAGTTTAAGCTTCAGCCAATGGAACAATGATTTTTTTTTTTTATTTTTTTTACTATAAAGGCTGGTTCTAGGAAAAGATTTGGAATGTCTCTTTATCTTGGTGACCTTTCCTTTTATTCATGCTTTACTATTGGCACACAGTTCTTTTGTATGTGAAGAGATTCCTTTTCTAGAATTTTGGTATGTCTCTATTTCTTGTGGACTATTACATGTCGATCCAATTTTTACTCAATACTGGCAAACACTCCCAAAAATTCTGATAAAGTGAAATCTCAATACTACAATTCTGTTAGGCGATTTCTGTTAGATGCGAGCTTTTTTTTTTTTGTGATAGTTAAAGTAGACAAGTGGAAAAGTAAAAAGTAAACAAATTCTTTTATGTTTTACGACTATTTAGTAGCAACTAATATAATAATTCCTTCTCTGTGAACGAATTGTTTAACAAGAATTTTCACAATTTTCATCAGATCATTCAAATCGAGTTTTCAACGTAAATAATGGAGGAATATAAGGCAAATATATTTAAAAAAAAGGAAAAAAAAAGATGTTTTAGAGGATGACGTGTGTTCGTGTGTGTTCACACTTTTCCTTATTGCGATCATATCAAAGTTTCGTAATTGTTATTTCTTTCTTCACCGGAAGTACGGATTTATTAAGAAAAAAATAGTTACAGGTAAATAGTTTATATGTGTATGTTTATTATAAGCAGAATTTAAAAAAAAAAAAAAGGAACTAAATGTTGTTTATATTGTAAATTTTAGATAGTTGTAGGGGATTATTGCACTGAGACCTGAAAGATCTCTTGTGCCCCCCCGAAGCCTTCTTAGTGCACTGCCGGTCCCAAGCAGTGTTCTCTAGCTACACACAACACAGCCCATCAATGAGTTGTAGAGGCTCCTAGGAAGAGAAAATCTAAGGGTAGCATGCTGGATTCGAACCTGGGACCTCCGTGTTGCTAGTCCAGCGCGCTACCACTGAGCTAATCCCTTCCTTCTCCCTTGGCTTTCGCCAATAAACTAGAGACGAAGACCCTAGATTGTGTACTGCGTTTGTCCTTGTCTGTAAAGTGTAGAGTGTATGTAGTTTAAGTATATTGTGTACTGTTTTGATGAAGTGCATGGAGTACTGACTGAGCTGTGGTAACCCGTGGGGTCGCTACTCCTCAAGTAACTGCATGCAACAGATACCCCTTGCGGGCATATTATTTAGATGGTAGAAGCGCACATTATATTGACAATGTCACTTTAGAAGCAAGCTGAAGGAGATCTCGAGGAGCGGTCAATAAAATTTTTCACTTTTTTTTTAATCTTTTCCAGCGTTCCAACAAATTTATTGTCCTCACCGATTTAAATTTTAGATCAGGGATAAAATTTAAAAAAAATGTTAATCGGTGTTAGATATAATTTCCATAAAACAAACTAAACACAAAATATGTACTAACAAAAACTTGATATGGCAGAGAGAGTTGCTAACTATATGAGCTACATATAGTTCATATACATATATAGCAATGCACAGCCGGCCTCCAAGCAGTGTTCTCCAACTAAAGACAACACTGCCCAACACCGGACAGTGAGTTGTGTAGGCTCCTAGGAACAAAAAAAAATCTAAGGACAGTATGCTGGATTCGAATTCGGGACCTGCGCGTTGCTAGTCCAGCGCGATACCACTGAGCTAATGCCATATACTACATATACATATGTAGCTCATATAGTTAGCAACTCTCTCTGCCATATCAAGTTTTTGTTTAGTACATATTTTGTGTTTAGTTTGTTTTATGGAAAGTATATCTACTACCGATTAACATATTTTTTATTTTATCCCTGAAGAAGACAATAAATTTATCGAAAACTTGGAAAAGATTAAAAAAAAAAAAAGTGTACATTTTATTGACCGCTCCTCGAGATCTCCTTTAGTTATGATTAGATCGATCGAGAATCTTTATTAGCTCAACATTACTGTTCTCCCAGAGCTCCCCTTCCAAAACTGCAATTTTACCCAAGTAAAAGTAATAAATATTTGTTTAGTTAGTGAACGAAGTTTAAAGAAAATCATTGGTGCTGTTACCAAGAAAATCGCGAGAAACTAAGTAAAAAAGAAATTTTGTGAAGTAGCACTTGTAGATGGATTTTGATTGAGTCGTTAGTGTCAGATGCAGTTGTTGTAGTACTTTGACGGAATACAAGTGTATGCTTTCTGCGACATTCTCCTTTTTGATATTTTTTTTTTACTTTACTCATTCATTCATACATAACACAACACACACACACACACCAGACATATTCGCTAAAATATTTTTTTCGTATTTAGGGCACTTCGAAACATAGATTTCCGGTGAAAACTCAACTTTGAAATTTTACTTCCGTAATATTAGCGCTTCTAACATATCCAAAGAACAATTGAAATCAAATTTCACAATTATTTCAGAATCTCTCTCTCTCTCTAAGCCCATTATTTTCCGGAAATTGTTTTAAATAATAGTAATCGGATATACAGATATAGGATGGCAATTATTCCATGCACCACCCACCCGTTTCTTGGAAAGGTCGCCTAATAGGGGGAAAAAATTCAAATGACAACCTACTTATTTTTGTTTTAAGGATTCCCAATTTGGATCAATTTTTTATTTTCTCTTACTCCCTAGAAAGAGGAAGTATTATAATCAGGTCTAATTTTTAATATCAAATTTCACCGGAAATACACGTTTTGAGGCCCCCTGGATACAAAAAAGTGTTGTTTTTTTAAACAAAATAGCCGGTGTATGTATGTGTGTATCTGAAGAGCATAAGCTCGAAAACGAAAAGTTACAGAAAGTTCGAACCTGCTATTCCATTTAGGTATCAGTATGCGATCTGACTGTGTTATACGTCGAAATTCTTCAACAGAAAGTATCACTTTACTGAATGTTTTTTTCACATTTCTTTTTTGCCATTTCCTCGATATGACTTTAACAATTTTCTTTAACCTTGGTATATCAACAACATACAAAGAGATTTTATTTGAAACATTTCTCTGGAAAAATGAATTTAATGGCACTTTTGTGGGTGGGCTCTTCCTTTGAAGTGCTACATCACTTTATTACACAATTCTATCAAATAATTGATATTAATTAGAATTTTTTTTTTTTAATTTAAAGAGCTTCAACATCTGTGGTCATTAGCGCCCGGAGCCTTCTCAGTGCACTGCCAGCCTCCGGACAGTGTTCTCTCGTTACAGACAACACTGTCCATCACCGAACAGTGAGCTGTACAGGCTTCTAGCAAGGAAAAAAATCTAAGGGTAGCGCAGCTGCCTCGAACCCCTCAATACTCTTCTAAAATAAAATATATTCGAAAAAAAAAATTGAAATAAAATTAATGTATTTATATCTGTGTATTTAGTATTCCAAGTTTGAATAAAATCATTGCAGTCCTATTCAAGAATATCCCAAAAAAATGAATTAGCGCTCTGAAACATCTGTAAAGTTGCCGGTTAAGATCAAATCGCCAAATTTGTTCTTATGTAGCAAAGCTTATACAGTATATCAATATTATATTAAGAAAAGCTTAACGTTACTGCCCCCGCCCCCCCCAAGAACCCCTTAAAAATAGATTTTTTCGTTGAAATTTTACAAATAAAAGTGATTGGTATATATTTGTATTTGTTGTTAGTTTACGAAATTCATAGCAATTCGTTGGAGCCGTTTTCGAGAAAATCACGAATATCAGGCAAAACTATCAGTAAAAGTTCCATTTCCGTTTGAAGGATTTTGTTTTCCTAAACGTTCGTGACTAATGTATTAGTGTTAGCTAAAAGGTATATACCAAGTTTGAGGTTCTTGCGATTTTTGGATTTTGAGATATTTCATTCCCAAAAGTACACTCACTATTCGCTAAAAACATTTTTTCGTACTCAGGGGATCTTAGAATATGTATTTCCGGTAAATACTCAATTTCGAAAAATTGATACTACGCAATAATTACCTATTTTACTAGACGTAAGGGAAAAATGATAACTTTGCAAAGTGATTCACTGAATTGGATGTAATGAAAATTTAGCATGCTAGTATTGTAGCCTTGGAAATGGAACGCTTTCTAAATGGCTAAAACTTTTGGACTAAAATAACCAACCATTTTCATGATCCACCCCGACCCAAAAAAATATCTGTGATTCATCGACGGCCATTTGTTTTCCCATTACTTTTGCCACGCTGAATAATATTCCCACCAATTTATGTGTATTCGTTCAAGTCAAGCGATGCATAAATAACAGTGACCAAGAAATTATGTACATTCATTCATTTGTGATGTGGACAGGCTACCAACCAGTTTTCCCTCTCATAAAACTCCCCTCATTCTATCGCTCATTTATTCACTCTCCTTCCCACCCTTCCTGTAGTACTCAGTTTGTAGTTAATGTACGGAGAATTCACTGTTAGTTTTACACACAAAACTTTACAGACAAAGCAACGGTGTCCATGGCATCACTGGTTGATTACTGCGGTCGGACCTCAACTTTGAAACTGTATGGGGTTCCTCTTTCATCCAAGTACTAAGTCTCTGTAACAAAGTAAAGGGAGGGAGTGCTTTTCTATACTATTTCTGGTCTACACACTGGAAACTCGCCTCCACTTTATAAAGATCAAATCCATAAAGACAAATCCTCTTCAAAGTCCGCCCTAACTAAAAGTTAGTTCTTCTACTGCAAGAATTTTCTGACTTTGGTGAACAAAAGCAACTGTTTCACACATGAATAGTTCCTGTCTAACAGGATACTTTTTTTATTTCTTCTTGTAAAATTCCATGTTATATTATATTAAGTTAAATTCCTGAGGATTCGAAGAAATTACGATAAATTGTGATTTAAATTGTTAGTTTAACCTAGTTGTAGACGGAATTTTGTACTCACTATTTTGCCAGTTTGAAGATATAACTATCAGTAATAAATGTACAAAATTTTACTGTTTTTTAACAAAACCTTCTTTTTTTTTTGAAAAATTTAATAAAATTAATTAATATAAGAAAAGCGATTGAGTTAAATGTTTATTGGTCGAAGTGGTGGAGGTGGCTACGTCACATATGATTAAGGGACGCTTTAAATCATTATCAGAAGATTTTCTTTTTTGGCCGTTAGTTGTAATACGAAAACAAGAATTAGTTGGCTTCTCGACCAATTCAAGGTAAAAAACAAAACCAAAAAAGTAATTTTGTAATTGTTTTTTAATAATTAACAAGTTCGACGTTTCGACAAACTTTGTTTGCCTTCTTTAGGAACAATACAAAAATAAAGAGAAAAAATTATAACACAAAACACAAACAATAAACAAAATACATAGGTGCGATTATAGTGGGACTGCTGTGTCTGTAATGAAAGGGTGTATGTTGTAATGCATTACAACCAGATATGTATTTTGTTTTTTGTTTGTGTTTTGTGTTATAATTTTTCTCTATATTTTTGTATTGTTCCTGAAGAAGGCAAAGAAAGTTTGTCGAAACGTCGAACTTTTAATTATTAAAAAACAATTACAAAATTACTTTTTTGGTTTTGTTTTTTACCTTGAATTGGTCGAGAAGCCAACTAATTCTTGTTTTCACATGTCGCTTTAAATCTGTTACATAGTGATTAGGTCGTTGACGTACTTGACCTGCATTTCATTTATTTTGTCAAAGTTAAATTTGGTACAGAACATAGTTGTTCATATTCAGAGATTTAATGTACTGAATTAATACAACACATTAATGAACTGAATAAAAAACCGATATTGTCGGCACAATTTGTTTTAGATTCATTGATGCCAAAGTCAAAAGAAAGTATCTGTTAGCTATTTTTATTGATCTCCAGAAAGCATTCGACAATATAAATCACAGTTTATTATGGCATAAAATTCATTCTTTTGGTATCGGCAGCAAAATCATTAGAATTCTTGAAAATGTATACGCAAATTCATATTTCAAGTTAAAACTTAGTAATGTGTCCTATAGTAATGGTATAAGAATTACGAAAGGAGTTTTGCAAGAAGAACCACTTTCCCCGCTGCTCTTTTCAATATTCCTCTCTGATTTTGTAAGATTGATGGGACCCTGATACGATTGATGGGACGATAAGTGTGGACTTAGTTACAATAATTAAAGATGAATAGTAGAAATATGGTCTAATCACACTCAGTAATGATGGTCACACAGTAATGATGTGAACAGTGTATTAAATAGTAACTATAATCCATTGTATATATGTATTTGCTCCTTTGGACAAAGAGAATTTTATATACTTAATAATAATAATATTAGAAAATAGCGAACAATCATGCAGCTAAGATTATGCAACAGGACTACCATTAATCTGTATACTGAAGGTACTAGTTACAGAATTGATAGCGAAGAAATATGTAGCGTATGTAACCTCCATAGGTTGGAGACTCAAAACATCTTCTGCTGGAATATCATTATTATTTACCGTATAGAAATAAATATTTATGTAAATATACAAGATCAAACTAGATAGTGATCATTTATTAAACTTATTAAATATATCAGACAATGAACAATTAAACAGTATTTAATATTATATCTGTAATGTGTTAAAATTAAGATTATTTTGTATCGAAGGATAATTATTATTTTTGTTATTAATCTATACATATTTTTAGTTACTGTTGGTTATCAATCTTATTTTGGTTTATTTTTTTTTTATATATTTTATATATATATATTTGTTGTACAATTATTGTGATACACTAGACTCGCTGTAATATGTATATATTCATAAATACAGTATTATATTATTATTATTAGTGAATGGAATAACTGTGTTTTTCGAGGTCTTTATAAACAATAGAAGATAATAATTTGGGTGATCATTCTTCACCCAGAACAAAGAGAACCAGAAGATGAAGCTAGTCTTCCTTGGAAATTTTTTGAAGATTATTATATTTAGAAAGAGAAACGAAAAGTTTGAAAATGTGCGGGTAAGTAAGGATTAGTGAAGAATTAATAGAACTGGTAGGTCAGCTTGATTGGTTAGCAAAATTAGGTTATCAGCTGAAGCAACAATAGATATTGAAGTTATTCAGAGTAATATTTCTGAATTTTGAAGAATTAAGTCAGAAGTAATAGGCCCGAAAGGAAGTGGTGAATGAAATAAAAAGTGGGTACCACATTACTAGTGGGTAATTGGCTAAAATACTTTTTCCACTTGCTAAACCTAAAATGTATGTACCATAGTGGGTTTATCTTCGTCCTTCTGTACAGGTAACTGCTTGGGATAGGCTCTGTAAACTGTAATTTGTAATATCCAAATCCCGCATATGGAAATATCCAAAGCCGGGTATTGATGGAATTCCAAAGAATTTTTGAAAAATTCTGGCGTTTGTTGTGCATTGAAACTATTGAGTTTAGCATATATGCGACAAATTTGTTGTCTTGTTCCCTAGAACACTTCATGGTGTCAGAGCTTTGGCAAATGAACAGCTACATTTTGGACGCCTTTATCTTTGCTCTTGCACCCCATCAAAAAATTACTTTTAAGCTTTATATATAGAATATATTATATAGACAATCAAAATATACGACAGGTATGTAAAACGAAATCAAAATATGTTCTACGTTTTATTCCTACGAGTTAAATGTGCAATCTGAAATAATAAAAAAAATCATAATTAAGGGTGAAAAGGGAACAGTGAGTGAACTTTATCATAAAATTATTGTTACTCCATTATGTTTATCTGTTTGTTCATTTGAATATAGGCTTCTTTGTAAAAGTGAAATAACCAATAAGTGATTGTCTATGCACATGCAACAACCACACAGTTATAATATATAACGTGTATATTGTGTTATATATTGTCTGTGTTGAGATATCGATAGACATATGTCAGGTTCAATAAAGTGGCTAGACCACTTCCTCCCACAAACATGCTCCTGCATTAACTACAAATAAATTCATAATACATATTATACTCGCCCCGACAATAGTAAATGTAACCAATAATGTATATCACTCAATAGATGCCATATTATCTTCTGCCCAATCAATAATTTTGAATTGCAAATTATTTCAACCACTCAAAGTTAAATAACCTACTGAAATTTTCAGTTATTAATTACTGGCAAAACAAAGAGGGAAAATAAACAATTTATATATTTATTTATATAAATCAGAATTAACAGGTTGATTTACTAGAGAGAGAGAGAATTTTGTTTCGTATTACTTTCGGAACGTTTTACGGAACGGTCCTATTTAAAACCAGTTTCTCTGCCCTTATTTGTTTTACTACTTCAACTTTGTTGATCCAAACTCAAACATTAGGCAAACTGAACCACTCAACTATAACTTTTACCCTGACATATGAAAGCATAGTCGAGTACTCAACAATTATTTTGGCCACTTAAATATTATCACTATATTTATTTAAATTTAATTCAAAGAAAATATCAATATTAATTTAAAATAAGAGTATTCATAATAAAGATTTAGTCTAAATGGATAAGCCTGCAATTTTTGAGAGCTTTGACGCCGGAAGATCTACTTTAAAGGGTTAAACCTTGAAAAGTTGTAACTGAAAACCTAAACCAACACTTTAAAAAGTCTGAACAAACTAGCAAGAATTAAACAGCTTAAGTCAAGCATTCAAGATCATAGTGTGTTTACATGCGACACTCTAACTAACATGAAACTCAAAAATTTTTTTAATAGGTATCGAAATTTCCTCAGTTTGAATACTGCTTTAAACGCATTATAGGTTTGATACTACATATTTTGTTAAACCTGTTAAAACCTTCATCGTGCTGTAGTGTAAGGACGAAATGGAAAAATAATAGTTTTGGAAAATAGTTTTGTGAAAATTAAATAGTTCAAACAGGTATTTAATGACAGGTATACTACAATCTAGGTCAATGCAAACCACGAAACAAAGGCGCAAGAATTCGTTAAATTAATGCAATGCCACTTGGCCAACTGTTTTGTAAGAGAGGGCATACCTTCAGGACAGTCTGTATCCTGCTTTCAAAGCCAGAACACTTGCGTCAGGAATCGCTCTCTTAAGCTCATGCCAGTGAAAGAGACTAATATGTATTCTAGATTAATAATTGATTTGTTAAGTATATAATTGTGATAGTGTAAAGTAACTTAATTTCACTTGGAGAATATATCTATTTTAAAACAGTGTGCTCTCTTGATTATTACTAATACTTCGCTCTTAAACATATATACTTACAAGCGCCTTTACAAAACCGCTCACGCCACAAGCTACCAGCACACAAACACACCACATCACCAATCACATTTCAGTGTAATGAAGTGAAATTTCTTCAATTAAAACTTATTCGTAAAACAAACCATTAAACATTGTCTCACAAACTGAGGTAGTCTTTGTCAAAAAAGAAGAAAGAAAAAAGAAATTGAATACTTTATTAAAAAAAGGAAAAAAGACAAGAAACACCTAGAGGCTTCAAAACAACTCTATGGTCTCCAATGCACTAGATGTTCTGAATTTATTAAGTAACAAAAAAAGAAAAAGAAAGAAAAAACCTGGCTCTGTTGACAGAGTTAAACGTTGCAAACATTAAACCAAAATAAGCAGTAAGAACAAAAAACAGCACGAAATAAAGTAGCTTGACCTAAAGATCACATTCTGGAAAAAAAAATTGTTTTCCACTTTGGCTGTCACTTTTTTTAGGGGGGAGGTTTACAAACTTGGATATAAACTTCGATCATAAGATTAGAGAAAAAAATTCCTGCATAAAACACTCGCACATAGCTTTCTTCTTCATCTTCCCATAGCATTACGATCCTTGTAGGACCTTGGCCTCCTGCAGCAGCCTATTCTAAACCTCACTGTCTATAACTCTCCTTCTCCACTGCCTTACTCGTTTTTTTATTTTGGAGATCGTGCTGTACCTCCTGAAACTACCGCCAGTGTGGTCTTCCTCCTTCGGATGGCCTTCATCCGCTTTCTATGCCGCTCTTGTCCTCTCCATTCTGAGGAACTGTCCCAACCATTGCAACCCACTAGCTATACCACTGAACTAGATCATCCTTCTCAAAGAGTTGCTTTAACTCAGCATTATTTTGTTCCGATAATAGCCATTTAATACCGTATATACATCCTAATACTTTCCTTTCCTAGCCGTTTAATTTATATTCATCAGCTGCTGTCAAGGTCTCAGAACCATTTATAATTACGGTCTGAGCACAGTCTTGTATATGGCGAATTTGGCCAATCTATGGACATACTTTTTGCTGAGCGTCGATCTTAGCGCTCTCAGACACCTGTTTCCGCCTGTAATCCGACTTCTTATGTCACTTACTTGCCTTATTTCTGGATCCATAGACATTTAAATTTTCTTGCAGCTTTAAAACGATGCAGGCCAGACTTGAAGTTCTCGGGAAATTTCTTTGTCTTCTTGTATATAAACTTCGTTCTTTCCTCATTGTCACGAAACTTCTTCATTCAGCTCACTAAGTGGCTGCACATAAAAACCTTTTTTTGGTACGCAACTTTGTGATGAACACTACATCATCTGCGGAGGTTAAATGCTGGGTCATGGAGCTTGCATATGTTCGCAGCCGGCATGAAATGTTTTTTTTCTTTCTTTTTTTTTTATTTATTAGAAACTTTATTCGATTTTTAGGTGCGAAAGTACCGCTGCCATATAGGATGCCGTACCTACCCGGAAATATACATATTTTCATCACGTTTATTAGTTTAGAGCGAACTTATTTACTTAACAAAGGATTAATCAAAATTCTAAATTTGAGGGATATTTGTCTAAAAATTTTTAATAATTTCATCAAGAGAAAGTCATATTATAAGAAAAAAATTACTATCGAACCCAATATAGTAATGGTTGGGCAATCTAGAGATGAATACATTCACTAAATTCCCCGCTAAAATTCATTATTCCGCTAAAAATATTACAATAAAAATAATGGATTTCTATACTTGCCAAATGGATTTCTAACATGCCAAATTTAAAGAAATTCGTCGAAGCCATTTTTGACAAAATGCAGAAAACTCTAAAGCCTATTCGGTAAATTCATAAGATCCAGTTAACGTATAATTTTTTTAAATACCTGGAATTCTAGCAATACATTTAATGAACATTATTACTGTAGTGGTTGTAAAAAAGTGACAGAAAAGTCGCACTATCAGATGATGGATTTGGTTGGTGGTTGATGTAAAGTTCATGTTAATTGTGCTGGTGGAAGTTAAATCAGAATCTCAACATTGAGTTTCTTTTTAATTTTCATTTTTTTTTAATCATTTGTTCATGCACGTACGAACGACTGCTTTCGTACAGTTTATTTTGTACTCCATTGGGGGGGCGGGACCTCAAACATGTATTTCCCGAGAAAACTCCAACTACAAAACTTCTGTTCACAATCATAATATTTTTTCGTAAGCATTAAGAGAATATAAAATGAAGAAAAAGGTAAAAATATAAAGTAAGTGACAATGTTAAAGAAATAAGTTTGATTACATTTTTTTTTTTTTTTTTATTCCACATTTTTTTAATTATGTAGTAAAGATGGAGCAAAAATGACCTTGTAGAAAATAAGATGAGAAAATGTAGAGAGAACTGTCAAATAAAAAGCGGCTGCCCACAAGTAATATTAAATATTTAGAAGACTTAGAAGGTTTGAACTTTTTTTTTTACTTGAACTGGGCTCGGCTGACTGAATTTGAATATACACGCTTCGCTATTCAACCACGTTCTTTCACTTCCATACCCTCTCAATTTCTCTTCCTCTAATACTCTTGACCTGTCTCACTCATTCTCTCTCTGCCACTGCTACCCTTATCACCAGTTATTACATCCTTTACTTTTCACTTCAATATAAAAACGTTCCTCCATAAAATGACCACTTTTTCTACTTTCCCTTGCTGCTCTAATTGGTAACATGCCAAATTTTGGAAATTGAGTTTTCAGCGGAAATACATTCCTAAAGAAAACATTTCTGTAACATGATTTAAAACAAGTTATTAGTAACATTTAATTTTCTTTATTTATGTTTCTATGTTATAAAATATGTTATATACTTCAAAGTTCCATTAAAAATTCTTTTTCCACAACTTTAAGATATCTATAATACATTAAAGCCTTGATAAAGAGGGGAAATTCTGTCGAAATGTTGGCCTGTTCTTCCTTGACCGAACCTCACCAAATTTCTTCAAAACATAATGCATCAACGGTCAAGAAATAATTTTATATTTAATTTTTATGATTTTTAACACAAAAAAACTGAATACATTTTTTTACTTTCTCTTACTCCTATAGCAAGAGGAAGTATTGTAATCGTGTCAAATTTTCGATATCGAGTTTTCATTGGAAATATCCGTTTTGACGCCCCCTGAGTCCAAAAATGTGGTTTTTAGCAAATGGTGTGTGTGTGTGTGTGTGTGTGTATGTGTGTGTGTGTGTGTGTTTTGTATGTGAACAGCATAGCTCAAAAACGAAAAACCGTAGAAAGTTGAGACTAGATATTCCGTTTAGGTATAACCATAGTTCAATGGATCATCAATAATGATTAGGGATACAGTGGGTCATCTGGGATAATTCATCAACACTTTACTAGTTCTTCTTTTTACTTTTTTGCGATTTTCTCAAAAATGGCGTCGACAATTTTTTTTAAACTTGGTATATCAGCTAATCATTCAAAGAGCTACAACTTTTATTTGGAACGTTTCTTTGGGATAATCCATTTAAGGGCAGTTATGGATCTAAAGTGCTATTTCAGTTTATTAAACAATTCTATCATCTAAATAATATTAATTAGAATTGAATAGGTTGTTGAAATTCCGAGTTTGAAAAAAATCGGTTGACCGGAAGTGCGTATACTTTACCACTTTACTATATGATTTTTTTCACTTTTTCGCGATTTTTTCTTGAGCACTTTGGTAGGAGGGGTGGGGTTATGTTTTTCTCTAAAGTGCTATCATATTGATTATTATACAATTCTATTATCCAAACAAAATTAATTAGAAATAAATAGATGGAAAAAATTCCGAGTTTCAAGAAAATCAGTAAACCGGGAGTGCGCTTTTACTGGACAGTTTTTTCAGTTTTCGACGAATTTCATTAAATTTGTCAATTATAACTTTGAGAACTGGAGTAAGAGAAAGTTGTGTGAGTGTTTCACACCAGATTTTTTCTTTAATTTTTAAATTCTTAGTAAACTTGTAAAACATCGAACAAAATAAGAAGTCAACAAATCAAAAGGTTCACATATCAAAAGGATTTTATTTCAGAATTTCTACCATCTCTTCGAATAACATTATATTGTATTTATTTTAAATGTACCATTACTTTTTTATGTTTGTGGTACAATGCACTGCGGTCTATTGTACCACCCGACTGGTGCTAAGATGAGAACAAACAACCTACGGTTCTCCTTCAAGATTAAAATCCCTGAGAAGTCTCAGGATCTGGGAAGGTTTTAAGAAGAGGGTATATCTTCCTCCGACGCATGTTAACTACCCAGATTTCCGAGTCTTCTCTGGATGTTAGCATCACAATCCTTTATGAGGTTATTGGAGTCTCCTCTATCAACTCACAAATGTCTCCTGAGTCTACAATGCCCCTCGAGGAAACCTGTCAGCAAACGAAGCCTATTTTTACTTAGACTGCTTCACGCTTCAAATCTTTTCTAGCTATAACTGACTAGACAGTTTTGGGAGGGTTTTCCAGAGTCTGGCAGGGTGCTCACTTCACTGTCTCCTTATTTCTGAACTCTTCCCAAATAATTTCTGAGATCGCTTATCCCACAAAATGTTTTCAGGCTCCTTTTCTTGTCATGATTTCTCAGTCATCTCATTAGCTTCCACGCCAACATGCGCACCAAATAGGGCAACTCTATTATTTCTGTCCGGGTCTTTGAGTTTACCGAGGAATACTCATAGCATTTTTTTTAATTTATGGCACATAAACTTGTTGTTCTAATGGCCTGGACTCCTGATTTCGAAACTTTCTGTCGAAATTAATCGGGACACATCTTGGAATTGCGTGAATTTGCTCGCGGAAGATGCTAAAAAACTTACCACAGGCTACTAGCAATAACTGGTTCTTGGCCTAAACATTCCGGCCACAGTCCCCCCTCAGGGCATCTCGACCCACCTGTATACCATACAATGGCATGTTGTGTGGTGCCAGATAGAGCAGATTCACTGCTCACTGCTTTGAAGAAATATTTCTAACAAAGTTTTAGTTGTTAATCATTCTATTATTAGGACAGTTTCAAAGGAAGGAAGCTGGCAGTTAGAGAAAACCTCGTGTGCAAATGCACCCTTCCCTTTCTTGCACCCTTGGATATTCTGCGGATAGCCTTCTTCGCCACCCACGCACCCGGTAAGCTTGAGAATAACCTCAATTCCAGCTGTGGGATAAGTAAAAGTTCCAATATAATTTGTTTGAAAAAGAAGATATCAGGAATTTCGAAACGAAAAGAAATAAAGTATAATCTGGAAGTTATTGCAATGTTTTTTATTTCCCTAAGAAACATTATTTTAAATGATTTTCGCTAAAAGAAAAATACTTAAGATAACCAATGAAATAAAAAAGAAAATTTCTACTTTCAAGGAAAACATATAAAAAAAAACTTTACTTTCTTTACTTTTTAAATTTAAAAGAAATGGACTTAAAAAAGAAAATTTCTTAATATTAAATCAACTAGAAGTAAAAAAGTTTTATAATTAGAATGAGCCGAACATAAAATCATTTGGATTGGGAAAGCAGAGAAAGAGGGAAAAACAGAGAGAAAGATTTTCCCAAAGTTATTATATATATTGAAGAGGAAAACTGTCCATAGTGAAATTGTCATTGGAACCAAAGTATTCAACGAATTTCCCTTATTGGTGACAACAAACTTTTAATTTTATTCTGAAAGTTTTGAACTTATTGAAGGTGACTCAGAGACGACACTTCCAAAGACATTCTTTCAAAATTTAATTAGTTCTTAAGAGGCTTTTGAGAGGGGGGGGAGACCACTTTAGTCTGAAGTGATTTTTCCGTCTTATTTCTAAAGAAGGAGTAATTATGATAACGCTAAGACATGATTAAATAATGATTAGTTTAATGGTACCTGGAAGATGATATAATTGATTCAATAGTCAGTAATTTCGCCAGAGTAAAGGTGGACTCAGTAATTTCATTAGTAATCGCAGCAAGGCGCCACCACCGTACCAACCAATTATGTAGAATATACTAGAATTATGCTAGAATGCTAGATTATGTAGAATGTAATGGAATGGATCTCATCCTTCAGAAAAATCCTGGAGGTCTTTTTTTCGGTAGTTGTCAGTGGTTGTCGATAGTAACCTAATAGTTTGTCCAGATAAAACTGCGCACTAATTAACGTTGCCAAGCGCATTTCAATTATGCATTAAATGCTCTGTTATGCCCACTAAAATCTATTGACACGACAGCCAATCTCATAGCCAGCAGATGCATCTAGCGGTAAGAGAAAGTGAACTGAACATCTGAAGAGCTTACAACCAGTCTCCAATTTTACCTTAAAGAATAAAACATCAGTGGCTACATCAACCTTAACCTTGGAAGCTTCACCTCGCTAGCTATGCTACTAGCTCACTGCTATTAGAACAAGCAAGAGTTCTGTTAACACATCACTCTTCAAAGGACTCCGTAACATCAACGCCACATTAATCACGCTACCATCATCATTCACTCTTCACTCGGACACATTCTCTACGTTCTCTCCATTTCTCTCTCATTTTCTCTCTACACTCGTCTCTCCTTACTCAATAAAACCGTCAATTTATTAATTATGAGTTTCTGTTTCTATTTCGTTATTCACAGTGGATAACATTATCTTTATTACTTCTTGTAATTTACTGAAACAGAAATAAACTGAGATGTAATTTACTAAGTTTGTTTCAAATTCAATAGCTCTTTTGGTGTACACCCATTAAAAGTTGAAAAATCGTTATAATAATAGCAGAATATTGATGAAATAGCAAAAAGTAGGTGAACTGTTACTCACAATTTTATATTTAAGGTCTAATTTAAGCAAGAGAAAAGACTCTATAGTGAATACAGTGACCAAGGATGAATGATGAATTAGTAGCGCAAGCTATCAACATGTTGACGTAGAGCGATGTGGCTTGTTATTTATTTATTTATTTATTTGTACAAGGGGCTTGGGCCCCATACAAAGTATTAGGGAGAATTACACACTTAGTTTTAAATCATAAAAAAACAACAGAAAAACAGGAAGTGCACTACTGAACATAGATCGCTAGTCAAATATGTATCCGGCAGATCTGCTCCGTTGAGAGGTTTCAAACTAGCGGTGAAATTAGCTTGATACGAACTCTATGACATTTAAAAAGGGTTTTTGGCAAACAGCTGAATGCAGATAGTTGATTGTATCCTGAAAGATTTGGCCTGATGTTGTAATTTTTTGAGACTAATGTTGTTGTAGACTCCATAATAATAATTAGTAAGCTTTTGAAAGTTGTAACCATCAGACAGATTGTTTCATATGACTTCTTGATGACTGGTTGCAGGTTCTTTAGATGTTGATTTAAGACTAAAGAAGACTGACTTATTCTCTGAGATTGTCTTGGTTTATTTATAAACTTTAAGATTTATTGCCCGTTCCGTTCAGCACAGTAGGCCTGATAGAAAGGGGTCAGGAAATCTTTGGATATGCGCTTATTGCCGATGCTAGTGCTGATGTGGGGCGGTGTCACAACAATAAGTCCCCCTGCGCTTGCTGCCCGCTATGATGAATTTCCTCAACAGTGGACTATTTATTCCATTTCGATTGATTTCAAAAAAAGGGGGGGGGGTCATTTTTCTTCTTCTTTTTTTTAATATTAATTTGCTAACTTTGAAATCTCCAATATAGGGCAAACAAAATCAAGGACATAAATGTAAGATAGAAGCGATTTTGATTTAGAGATATTTTGCAGGAGATTAACTGCCATAACCTCAATAAAAAAAATATCTAGTCTGGCTAGACTATGGGTAGTGCAGACTGTGAAGATTGCTAGATTAAGTAGAATGTAGTGTAATGTATCTCATCTTTTCAGAAAAATGCTGTAGGTCTTTTTTTCGGTAGTTGACAGTGGTTGTCGATAGTATCCTATTAGTTCGTCCAGACAAAACTGCGCACTAATTAGGGATTGACTCAAATTATAGTGGATATAGTAGTTATACTTAATATTTAGGCGAGATTTAAGATAAGGAGATTTAGAGAACGAAGAGATGAGAATGTTAATTGATGATAAATTCTTGAAGAACACCTTAAGAACCGAGTACTGTAATGTGTCTGCTCTGTCTTAAATCACTTATTAATACTGCGTATGTACCTATTGTTAATATCGACATGCGATCTTCAACTATATATTACGCTTAAACGCTATCTTTCATTGTTGTGGTGGTTGGTTCCGCAGAGCTAGAAAGCATCAGAGACATTTTCCATGATAGGCTGCTTCATTTTGTGTGTAATCTGAATTTGGTCTGTGCAAGTCTGTGTGATCACACTGTCATACAAACGCATCCTGAAGATGGGCGAACGCCAGAAACCGGTCGATGACCACAAAATGAAGCAGGCTATCACGGAAAATGTATCTGATACTATCTTCCATGTTCTTCGAAGCCCAATTAAATTTAAATTTATGCTTCTCTCTCCTGAAAATTCGGGCGAAAGAAGTTTTTTGCGAGACCTTGATGATAGTCAATGGCGATGAACGTGATTTAGTGTTGGTATAGTTATGTCAATGAGCGATATGGAAAGACCTAGGAGAGGATGTACGTAGTACAGATAGCGTTTTAAAGTAGACGATCCTGATGCTTGGGCAAAAGTTTTTAGAAAAGACAGGTCCTTAAAAGACTCTAGCCCTAGGGAAATTAAAATATTTGCATTTATCTAACACTTTTAACGTCCAAAATATAAAGTAAGTTAATGAAGCAATGAAACAATAACTAACTGAATGAACACTGTAGTCTTCTTGAGTGAAGTTCAAGTTGACTTAATAGCTATCTCGCAGTAAAAAGCAGAATTTATTTTTCTATGAAATGATTAGCATATTATATTTTAGACATATAAAATTGTATGACTATCAAAATCTTTTGTTGTACTGCTACCCTGGGTAGCACTATAATAGATTAAGGAGTTGTATCGACCAGATAACTTTCATCCAAACTAGCCCGATTATCTTATTTTAGAATACCACCCTAACAAGCTCCTTTTTGTTTAGAAAAAATTAGATATTTTTTTCTAAACAAAAAAAAATGATCCGGTCCTTTGGCATCGGCTAAGAAAGCTATCCTTTTTATTGTGATTAAGAAAATCAGATTTCTCAAAAGAATTTCTTAAAATTATCTACCGTTTGGAAAGCCTACTTCCAGTTCTTTGTGATTATTTTTCTTTGTACTACTTCAGATTATTTCAATGTTATACATTTATATCATTAAAATTATTACGCAAGAGGTATAGTGTAACTTCAAGTATACCAATGTCATCCTAATCCATTCAGTGTTGATAAATGGAGATTGTGTGTCTGTTGGAAGAAGAGGCGGGAAACTGAGCAGAGATGACAATATAATCAAAAGAATCAACAACTCTATGGCAATAATCAAACTTTTTCATTAATTTTGCATTTTGATTATCCAAAAAAATATAGATTTTGAATTACAATTTTCTTATATAACATCCCCGCCCAAGATAACGTACGTAGAAAGAAACCTCTATAAAGTGTTTTGTACACCAAATAAAACATCAATTTATTGTTTCTTACATAAAACATCAATTTATAATAAATAATCTTCGTAAAACATAGAATGGAATAAGTGGACCGGATGTTTTCTAAAAACCAGATAAATGGGATAGTAGAGAACAAAAAGTAAATAAAGTTGGAATAGTGATAAGTCTAAAGGAAATCTAATACATACATACATACATACATACATACATACATATATTGAACATAAATATATAGGAAATAAGGCAACAAATGCTCTCTATATAATGTGTAACACACGTACTATATAGAGTATAATATATGTGTACAATGTAATAGATATAGATATACAAGGAGACAATGTTTGAACAAAGTTATACAAAACAAACTATATATTTAGAAGGCAGTGGAACCGGTCGCCATCTACAGCGAGAGAACGCAATTTCTACAGTAGTAGTTTATTATAGCAAGGTTGTCACATAATGTTATATCACGCTGTGAGTGAGTATGCCTTTCCAAACTAACTACAGGAATATTCATTCAGATTTTATCTGCTCCAATCATCGCCATTGCTTTCCAGAGAAATATTCTCCTAAAATTATTTCAAGGATTTTATTTTAGAATATAATTAAAACATTGCGGCCTAAATCAATTCTTAAAGTGAATTTGCACGTTACACATTAGAACTGGAATTACACCTCATCACTTTTCCTCAACCTAAATTTCTAATAATAATAAATAAATTATTATTAAAATTATCAATAAAATTTAATGGTAATTAAAGTGGTCCAATGCACCCAGATGTTCCCTGCGTAAAGATACATTAAAACAAGGAAATGGGTTGTCTTATTATTTTATCCCAAAACCTTTAATGAATCTGCAACTTATAATTTAATCGAATTAGTTGTGTTAGACATATTATTAGCGAATATGTCAGTCTATGTCGTTCAACAATCTCACTGTAACTATAAAATTATTTGAACTGCAATCGTTGTCTGCAACACTATCTTCTTTAAAAGAAAAATTGCTGTAACACAAATAAAAAAAAATCTGGTGTGAAACACTCACAAAACTTTCTCTTACTCCAGTTCTCAAAATAATAACAAACAAATTTTATAGTTTTTGCACCAAATTTAATGAAATTTGTCGAAAACTGTAAAAACTAATCATTAAAGGCGCACTTCCGGTTTACTGATTTCCTTCAAACTCGGAATTTTGGCCATCTAATTATTTCTAATTAATTTCATTCGGATGATAGATCGTATAATCAAGTATGATACCACTTTAGAGGAAGCTGTAACCCCACCCCCCTCCTAAAAATGCCCTTAAATGAATTTTTCCAGAGAAATGTTTCATATAAAAGTTGTAGATCTTTGTATGTTTAGTTTATATGTGTAGTTTCAAGAAAATCGTCGGGGCCATTTTTGAGAAAATCGCGAAAAAGTGAAAAAATCATTTAGTAATGTGTTAAAACAAAAGCACTTTCGGTTATCCGATTTTCCTCAAATTCGGAATTTCAACAACATATTTAATTCCAATTAACATTATTTAAATGAGCGAATTGTGTAATAAACTGAAATAGCACTTTAGAGGTTAACCTAACCCCACCCCTCCCCAAAAGTGTCCTTAAATGAATTTTCCCAGAGAAATGTTTCAAATAAAAGTTGTAGCCCTTTGTATATGTAAATGATGTGAAAAGTTTAAAGAAAATCGTTGGAGCCATTTTTGAGAAAAACGCAAAAAAGTAAAAAAAAACAACTAGTAAAGTGGTACTTCCGGTTGAGGAATTTTGACAGATAACGCACAGTCAGATCGCATGGTGATACCTAAACGGAATATTAAGTTTCAGTTTTCTACGGTTTTTCGTTTTTGAGCTATGCTGTTCACATACACACACACACACACACACACACACACACACAGACCATTTGCTAAAAACCACTTTTTTGGACTCGGGGGACGTCAAAGCGGATACTTCCGGTGAAAACTCAATATCGAAAATTTGACACGATTACAATACTTCCTCTTACTAGGAGTAAGAGAAAGTAATAATAAGTAATATTTGAGACGCAATTTTCCCAAATTTCAGAAAACAGGGGAAAACTCTGATGATAAAAGCTAATGCGACCTTATCTTATTCCAATTATTTGAAATAATAATTAGACAAATTTACTTTAAAATTATAATGTTTAAAAACGTTAGTTTAAACCTAAAAGATAGTAAGGGTTATCATGATAGTCCTGAAAGTAACTTGAATACCCTCTGTAATGTTAAGTTTTGGGGAGGAAATATATCAAATTAGTAAATAGTTATTATAATTTATATTTAGGTCATCTCAAAAAGGTTCTCTTGAGGTCTTTGTTTATCAGGATTGATTAAGGGATAAAAAATAATCAGAAACTAAACATAAAAAGAAATACATATAATTTGAAGATAAATTTAGACCATAAATAACATGTTTTTGGTGTTCGTTACGACCGCTGTATTCAATGTTGTAAATTGGATGTTGAGGTTCGGTCATACAAAAGAACTCTTTTTAAATTTCTACCGACGTTTCGGCAAATTTATTGCCTTCTTCAGTGTCGGTACGAAGGTTTTAATACAAGTAATAAAAAAAAAAATTAAATGTGCTATACATACCATAATTTTTATTTAGTTTATTTAAAAAAAAGAATGATTTGAAAATATTTATTTCAAGTTTATATTTTATGTTATTTTTCTATTTTTTTTTTTATTTGTATTAAAACATTTTTTTTTTTATATTGAAATATTGAAATAAAATAAAAATATGAAAATTAGTTAATTTTTATTTCAAATAGCCTGGGGGTTCACTCGCGCCAATAATACCAAGTAGCCGCCACTGACTGAAGGTATTCTACCTTCCTAACAGTTCATTATTGTTTTCATCCAACCTTCATAAAAACCCAATCTTGAAATTGCACTAAGTAACAACTAATATTAAATGGTTCTCTACTAATATATTTTTTTCATTATTCCTCCCAGAGGTCTACACAGTACACCTCTCTATTAACCAATAAAATTGGTAGCGGCAGTTTAAATTTTAACCTAATTGACAGGTGTCACTCTGAAACTTCTAATAATAAGCTTTCCCAGAAAAAGTGTTTCAAATAAAAGTGAAATGTTTTTAACATTGCAATTAACACTTCAGGTTTAATGAAATCCTTGTAGCTCAAGAAAATTCCAATAATCTCAGATACCAATTCTGTAAAGTTGTAAGTTGTGCGATTAACCGAAATTTCATTTAAGTTTGCAATTCTAGTAATGCTTCAAATTTATCTTAAAATTGTGTAGATGGTAGAACCATACATTGTACTGAAGTGATACTTTATGAGAGTGCTTAACGTCACTTCTTCTTCCCGCAGCCACAAAGGAATAAAATCATATATAAGCCCGGTATTTATGATCACCATCTCAGAACTTGAGCAGTCAATATTTGAAGAGGGAGAAACCATACTCGAAGAAGTAGAATGAGCTGCCAAGAAGCAAATAGCCAGTCTGAAATAAGAGCCTACTATCAGTACAACACAACTCTCTAAGAGATATTCAGAAAACTGCTTTTAATTAGTATCTAAACTTAACTCTCGGCCAAAAAAGTTGAAGTTATTTTCAGACTAGAGAGTTTTCACCAAGCTCTAGCCAAACTAGCTATCAACAGTTAATGCCAAAAAGCGTTCTAAATAGCTATACGCTCAACACACTAAACTATAAGCCAAGGTTACGATTTTACTGCAACAGCCGACGTCATAACTCTTCGTACGGTCACTCCATTCTCTTTTATCTCTTTCTCTTTATTTTTATTCTAACTATGCTCGTTAATATATAAATTTATGTAATATATATATACTATAAAGCAAGGAGTGAATTTTAAGTATACCATAATTGAATATGTGGATGGATCCGCAATGCTGGATAACATCGGGTATTTTATCCGTCGTGGCATGCATATTTATTTTCTTCCTGACCCGTTTCGGATTTTCATCCATCGTCAGAGCAAATTCACCAAGTTCGTGTAGAGATTTCACTATAACGTAATGTTTCTGTTACTTGTTGTTCACACTTGCTGGTTGTATATAATTATGTGGAGAGGTTTGAAATTATTTCAATATGTATCGTAATCATGGATTATCTAAAAATCCCAAGAGTTGTGGTAATTTCAGATTTAAAGATAACCACTCCACATAATTATATACAACCCACAAGTGTGAGTAACAAGTAACAGAAACATTACGTTGAAGTAAACTCTCTCTACACAAACTTGGTGATTTGCTCTGACGATGGATGAAAATCCGAAACTGGTCAGGAAGAAAGTAAATATGCATTCTACGACGGATAAAATACCAGATATGCTATAAATCTCCAACCATATTTTTTTCGTACCAATTAGTTTTTAAGTTTTGTTTGCAGCAAAATAAATAGTAAATTATTCAGTAATTATTAGGGCAATTAAAGAATCTAAGTAATTATTCTAGTTATAATATATAAAATACATACAATAAACCTGTTTATTTGATTGCAAAATTTTTATTCTCTGAACTCTATTCTTGATTTATTCTATATCCCCACAAATTAGATTACTAAACTCTTCTATGTTACAAGTAAACAGCTAAAAGAAAAGGGCCCAATAAAAAGGTCAAAACCAACAAATTGGAAAAACGTTTGCGTTTGACCCGAGTAAGGCAGAGAATGTGTGAAAGAGAAATAGGGTGATGTGTGAGAGAGAGACAGAGCTAGAACTAAATAAAATTGTGGAAGATCAGTTCCAAATAAAATTTGTGGCCACCACTCCCCCGCCCCCACTCAACGTTTGGCAGAGCTGTGTGTGTGTGTCTAAAATAGCGAACAAAGTTTCCAATTTTGCTGCTTGTGACTTAGTATTTTGCTGTTGTAATACCATGGTATAGTATTGCTTGCAATAAACTAAGATTACATCACAGTTTTATTACTTTGACGTCATTCACAGCAATATACAGACTTGAAGCTATGAACCTATAATATATAATAAAATTTCCCGACTGTCTAATAAAAACAAAAGAAAAGAAAACTGATAAGATCTTCTATTTCTCCAAAAAAAAATATGGATCACTCTTAATAAACTCGCTTCTTCGGATTGTTCAGTCTGATTTTGTATATGGTCTCAGACTTTACTTTATCTTATTGCTAGTGTCAGGAAAAGTATTGCAAATCTGACAGAAAATATAAAAAAAAACATAAAAACGCAAGAAGTTCAAACCTGTTTGCATTTCCATTTATGTATACCAACCCTTACAATCTGACAAGAAGATTTCAGTCAAAATCCATCCACCGGACTAAAAAAAAAAAAAATCTCGAGTCTAAATATGAAAAAAAAATTTGATATTAATACATTATTTAATTTTCATTTCTTATGAATCTCACACATACTGTTCCAATAATATTGCCATGATGTTGAGACATAAAGTTACCGCGAGAAAATAAATTTTCCTTCATTGCACAATCCATTTTCTTCTAACGTTTCCCTATATAAAAAAAATATAAGTTTTCTTTAAGGGGTGTTTTATGATCACCATCTCATAAAGTTATAATGGAAACCGCCCTTCCAACGACTCTTATATATATATATAGTAAAAGTGAACTCTATATACCTCGGATCTTTTTTTTAACGAAAAATATTGTTGTAACCTTAGTCGATACAGGAGGTAACCAATACTATATTTATTGGATAGGATAAAAACATTATTCTTCGAAGAGATAAATTAAATTATACTACGTACAGTATGCAGTTATGTTATAAATCTAAATTAATATTTATTTCATTTCTCGGAGAAGATGTTTGTTTCAAAGTTCTATTTTATTGGATAGCCTCCAGGATATTTTATTGGGAAACCACTTGGCTAAACTTAGATAACGGTTATATAATAAAGGAAATAATAGTTGATATTCATATTAGCAATATCAATAAAAGTAATAAAAGTCTTAAAGTTTAAGACTTGATTTGCTGTTTGGTGAGGTTTTGAAATTATTTCAAGATTTATAGTAATCATGGATTATTTGAATTAGCCCAAGTGGGGTAGTTATATCGGATTACAAAAATATATATAAAAATATATGCACATCGCATATCCATATCTCCCTACGACCACCACAAGACACTCTATTAAAGCCTAGTAGACCTACTATCGTACAACTATCTCCAACACAACAGCCCTGAGTGATTTTTAAGACACCCCCCTCCATGATTAATCTACAGTAAGTTAGAGAAAGACTGGATAAAAGACTGAGCTTCTCAACAGTTGAAATTAGTTTTTAACAAGTCTCCAAAAAGTATTCAACAATCTATAATAAAACCTTAACAAATAAACAAGTTTCCGTAGAGTAGACTACCAGTTTTACAAAAAAATCATCTAAAGAGAGAAATTATCGGAATCAGGAGACTGTGAGGTGTCATCATATCTGAAATGGGATGTTAACTCCTAGAAAAACTTAAATTCCGGTCAGAAATGTGAGATCGGAGAAATGTGACCCTTAATTGGATATTAGGATATATAGATATTGAAGTTAATGAGATGGCCGTGACCGTAGCAATAACAGGCTCAATAACCCTACAGGGATTTCGTAGGGTCAGAAATTGTTTAATGAGATAAACAACCAGCCACTTCAAGAGGAGCTCAGAAATAGTTCTGGAAATCTTTTCCAAGACTAAGACCTTTTTCTACACAGTTACAACTAGAAAAAGTCTGAGGCAAAAAAAAAATTTCTGAGCAAAAATAGACTTCGAACGCTTACAGATTCTCTCACGGGGCATTGCAGGCACGGAGATAACGGAAGAAGCTGGGCCTAAAACGCGATTAGCATCTCCTGTAGATTGCTGCTGGAGAGATGACTCCAGTACTTCACTTCTGCAACGCTAATTCTCTAAATAAAACTTGGAAATTCAAATATATACTAGTTATTTGAAGGTAAGACATCCATAGTAGGATGTTAAGAGATTCTCGGACTTCTCAGAGAAAAGAGGAAGGGAAATTTTTTGGGATGCACCAGAGGGAGCACAATATCTTCGCTGAAGATCATCCATGATCGTAGTGCAGGTTACCCTCCATTAAAAAAAAAATACAAAGCAGACAGAAATTGGTAATACGGAAAAGGTCATTTTCAGGTTGGCCATTCATAGAAACTAAAATTGTCTCTTAATTGCTTCGTATTCAATACATGTTTCTAGTTCTGTAATATAATTACAAGAAAATTCTAAGAAAGAAAGTAAGGATTTCACAAAAAAAGAAGAATTGGCCCGCAGAAAGTACAAATGTGTTGGTATAATGATTTTAGCACAACTATTTGGTGCATGGTTATCTTTTGAACAAACGACAAAAGTTCTAGTAAAAGTGGCTGGCTTTTTTTTACTTCCCCTTATTTTTGTTTCTAGTGAACTAGTTTACGTCCAACTAATATTCAACTGTCAAATGGAAGATAGTTGGTTGCCACTTTACAATGCTATAATACCGGGAATTCTATAGTAAAAATCGTTATACTTTACAATAGCAGTTTATATCACCTGCAGCGGTGGCATGGCAGACCAGATAAACCCCAATGCCCCAGAAATTGACCCACACCTTTTTACACGCCCGAAACTTTATTACTATTCCATAGTTAACAGCTCCAAAAAAAAATTGAAAAGTTTCTTCATCAGAACTTAACTTTCATTGTTCATACAAACTAAATTTAAAAAAAAAAAAAAAAAAGAAATTAATTCCATGTATACTTAACAATGAATCAATACTACATTAAACAAAATTCCGGTCATTAGGTCCACAAAAAAAGTATAAAATAAAAAAATAAGCAATAACAGATTTAAAAGAAGATTTTTATAAAAATTAGGTTGTTAGATTCTTTCAATTTAAATATAAAATTGAAAAATATTAAAAAAATTTATAGGAATTCCAAGTACTTACCTTCCTTTGACGTTGAGGAAGTCAATTTCACACGTCACTAATAAAGAGCGCAATGATTTCACGCAGCGTTATCCACCAGCACTCGTTGTAGTGAAATCTGCAAAAAAAATAATTGTTGATATCGTTTAATATCTGAGGTGATATTGAAACAATACAAGGTGATAATAATTATCACCATCAAATAAAAGTATTTATCCTTAAAGAAATTCTATTTGTGATTCCATACCAGTAACCATATTTTTATCTGAAAATTATTTAATTGATTTCCTTCCAAGCGTACGTATCCAAATTATAACAGTTGTATGTAATAAAAAATAATAAATCATCATGGTAGTAATGTCCAAACAATCACTTTTCATGCTCTCAAATAATAATTGTGTTCTGAAAATAGTAAATCTGTCACCAAATAAATTCCGTTCTTGTCGCCAAACCTAACAATCTGCATCAAGCCGTTACCCCCCATTTTAGCTGGAAAAATTTTTTCAGTGGCTATCTTTTAACACTAGAACAAGGAATTATATTCATATATTCATCTTTTGGTTTGGAGACCGACTTGTTGTCCCTTTGGACAGAATTTAGTGCCCCTATTATTCGTCTGCCCTGAAACAAACTTTTGTCTAAACTAGATCTTCTCCAAACACCTCTTAGGTCCTCACTTAATTCCTTTTCCACGGGTTAGTATTCCATTTTCATTAAAAAACATTATTGAAAGAATTAAAAGGTTATGTATTCTGGTCTTAATATTCCTTTTATACCTGATCGTGCTTACCGATTTTCCAACCATCGTCAAAACAAATTTATTAGTTCGTGTAGAGAGTTGCAGTTCAATGCAATGTTTCTGTACACTCGCCACTTGTTTGTTGGTTTCAACTTGGCTACGAGTGTAACAGAAAAAGGTGCGTTGAAGTGACTCTCTACAGTATTTTTTTTTTTGAGGGTTCTGTACTGCGACCAGTTTTGATCTCTATTGTATCTCCCGGGGTGCCGAAGATGAGCAATTACGTATCCCCTCCAGGGTGAGCTCCCTAAGGAATCCCAAAATCCTGGAAGGTTCTAGGGTAGGTATTTCCTCCTCCCCTATCTGGTAACGGCCCAGACTACTAAATCTTCTTTGAATGACGGCAACACAAGAGGTGTAACGGAGTTTCATCCATCTCCCCACAGAATCTGCATGTGCCATCATCTTCTAGACCAAGCTTCCTCAGGTGTCCCCTGAGTCTGCAATGCCCTGTAAGGAATCCCGTAAGAATACGGATCCTATTCTTACTCAGATTGATGAAGGCTTTCGACCTTTCCTGGTTGTAACCACCCAGACAGACCTTGGCCTGCCTCAGTCCCGGGATGGTGTCCCAGAGACGAGCTCTTTTAGCCACCTCCTCCTTCTTAATTTCTTCTAGAAGTACTTGGTCACTGACTCCACAAAAGGGCTCTGGCCCAATAAGAGGAGATACAGCGCCTTCCTTTGCCAGGGCGTCAGCTGCCTCATTACCTTCCACGCCGACATGTCCCGGCACCCAATGCAGGGTAACTTTATTGCTCCTGCCTAGTTCATTAAGTTTGCCTAGGCAATCCCATACCATTTTAGAACTGAGTACGTAAGAGCTCAGTGCTTTAATGGCCGCCTGACTCTCGGATAGGATAACTATCTCCTGATTCCGATATCCTCTGTCAAGGTTCATCTGAACGCACCTTCCAATAGCGTGAATTTCCGCCTGAAAGATGCTAGGAAACCTACCCATGGGTTCCGAGGGTTTGGTTCTAGGCCCAAACACTCATACCCGGATCCCTTCGAGGGTCTGTACACCATTTAGTGGCAAAACTCTCTACCGTAACTTAACAAATTTACTTTGACGATGGATGAAAATTTGATACCGGTCAGGAATAAAAGGAATATGCATGCTACGACGGATAAAATATCAGATCTTATCCAGCATTGAGGACCCAATCCACTTATTCAACAAAAGGTATGTATTCCATTTTTTTTTTTTTTCTTTATTTACTACTAATTCCCATAATAGGGAATATTATTCCAAAAGTTACTTTAGCATAAACCCCATAACCTTAAGCTCAGAAACGATGGCAATTAGATGTTCTTTGAATTGTAATATACCTACCGGAATTTACCATAATAAATGGCAGCGCTATCTATCAAATCTCATTAATTTCCCCAAAAAACTGTTATAAATCCCGTTTTGTATAAAAATATTTCAAATACAAGTGAAAACTTCAAAAGCTCTGTGCAACTTGCATTTTAAGTTTAAGTAAAATCATCGGTGCCCTTTTCAATAAAAACCGTGAAAAACCGAACAAATAAAAACTAATTTATTAAAGTCGCACTTCCGGTAGACAGATTTTAATTGAATACTTTCGTGTCGGCATAAGGTGATGGTGCGCAAAGAGTATATTAAGTTTTTATTTTCTGAACTTTTTCGTTATTTCCCTTTTTTTCATATATATATATACTGTGGGGGTCTCCAAAATCTGCATTCCCTGTGAAAATTCAATTATTTGGATACAATGTATTTTCCCTTATACAAGAAAAAAAAAATACGAAACTGGTATAGTAGTAGTTCTTTGTCTAGCTAATTTTCCACCCGTAGAAGTTACATGGAAAAGCATGTAAAACAATGGTGGACGGAAAGATAAACAAAATCTGAAAAACTTTTATAATTGTAGTTTTGTTCATTTTGTTTGAATAAGTGGGAAAACAAGGTGAGATTGTATAATTGCTATTCTGGTATATCAAAAATGGATGAAACTTTACAGAACTGAAAACCATATAGCGTTTCAATTAATAATAACATGTATAAAATTAAAATATTCAAAGCAAAAGATGATGTAAATTCAAAGAAAGAAGAAACGTATTAAAATTCAATAAAATAATAAATAGAAAAAAATCGTAAAAAAAAATAAATACTCTGCTTAATAAAAAAAAAAAAAAAAATATGAATTAAAAAGAATATGAAATAAACAGAGGAATGCTAAGATTAATATATCAAAGCAGTTGGATAACAAGACTGGAATGATATACTCTCTAACGGCTTGGAACTTGTATATCTGAAAATATATAATAAAGTTCTCTTGATTTATGAAATTCTATATTTTACAAAATATATTTCTGTTATATTTCAATTTTGCTTTTTTAAAACGGGATTCTTATTACAAATATGTATTTACTGTGTTTGTGTGTGTGTGTGTGAGTGTGTGTGTCTGTGTTAGTGTAGAGAGAGAGAGAGAGTAATGTATATGTCGACAGCCTTAATCACACATTATGCGGTACTGGAAAAAAGACTGGCTCGCATTGGAAATCATGCTTTAGATTAGAACTCATAAAACATGATTATGCCGCCGGCAACAAATACATAAGGCTGGCGGAGATAACTGGGTTGTATGACGTCTAATGACGGAAAGCCAAAGACGCTAGGCGCATTGGCCTATATGTTCCTACATTGTGTAAAATCCTTTCTTGTCCATCGAAATAAATTATAAGACACTTTGTCCTTTTTAAAGATCGAACAATAGAGAGAGCTTTATTTCAGCCACCTCCACGAAAATAACAGTTGTGCCATAAATGGAATCTTGAGAGGAGTCTAGCGTTCTATTGACCTCATAAAACATGATTATGCCGCCGGCAACAAATACATAATGCTGGCGGAGATAACTGGGTTGTATGACGTCTAATGACGGAAAGCCAAAGACGCTAGGCGCATTGGCCTATATGTTCCTACATTGTGTAAAATCCTGCAGGCCATTGTGTCGGATGGCCCTGTTGGGTTTGTTACAGAACAGTGGACGTTTTGCCCAATATCTGCTGCTCACAAGTCAAATAATGAGTGTACGTTTGATAATCGACAGGGCGTTCGCTATAAATATTATATTACATTCTAAGTTTAAAGGAAATCGTTATAATCGCTTACGAGAAAACTTTAAAAAAGGTCAGAAACTTATTCTGTTGTGCCGCACTTCCGATTATGCGATTTTTGTTTTTAATTAGGTGTTCTAGAAAAAAATACGTTCAATACATCTCCATAATAAATACGTGGTAGAACTATATATTGTAAAGAAGTTGTACTTTACTTTGATGAAAAGCTTAACGTTGCTACTCCCCAGTATTCGCCCACCCCAAAAAAAAATTTCTTAGAAAAATACTACAAATAAAAGGGATAACACATGATAATCATGTTAAAAGAAAATCGCTGAAGTCATTTTCAAGAAAGTAGCGAAAATCTGGAGAAAAAAAATACGTTGAGTAAACCTCGTATTCTTGAAAGATTTTTGACCACAATCTTCTTGTCAGACGCGATGAGTGATAACTAAATGGCATATCAAGTTTAAGCCTTCCTGCAAAGTTTTCGTTTTCGAGATAATTTGGTGCTCACACATACAAACACAGACTATTTACTGCGATTTTTTTTTTTTTTCAAAAATATGACACGCTCTTAATACATTCCGCTTTCAGAATAACAGAAAGTACACAACAACAAAAAACTACAATCATAATTTAAACGAAATATTTATTCAAATTTTCACATTTCTAAGATTGAATCGGATCCATCTTGAAAATATACAAAGAGTACTTTCCAAAGACTTTAGTGTACGTATAAAAAAACTAGGACTGAAATGCTGAATAGAAAAGATGATGGATGAGGGTACTGTGATCATTAATTTTATATAGCAGTATAAAAGAAAGTAATTCTTTAATAAAAAACAACTACTTCAACATAAGAAAAGTAGATAAAAAACGTACTCATTACATCATGGGTAATATTGATATTTTAATCACAGTACACCACGTGAGGAAGTAGAAGAAGAAGAAGTAAAAAGAAAAAAAACGGTTCAAGAAAGAGGTGGATATGTTTGTCAGAACAGAGTGTTGACGACTGGTGAACACCTAATAAGAAGTTTGTAGTGTGTGTATCAGGTGGCGCAGATTAGACTGGTGGCAGTCTTATATACAGACGGCCAGCTGTATGGATAGACTAAGAGACGACACACACAATTCCTGTAGTAGTAACATTTCGTTCCCCATTTTATTCTGTTCACATGGTCTCTCTGACATAGACAGTAATACTTCACTCTAGTACTGTCACAGTTTTTTCACTTAATACAGACACACACACACACACACACATAAACACCTTCTTCCGCTTATCATCACTCTCTCACACACTGCCTCACTCCCTCTTTTTTTATGATCTAATTTGCTCTGCTTGTTGTCTTCACGGAAATTACCCTATTTATCACTGAGCACAGTTTTCACTTCTAATATTATGTTTTAGAGAAAAATTCACTTTTAGTGCCATTTATGTTTGTCAACTACGATTCTTTTACACCAACTAAGGTAACAGTATTAAAGGAGGTAGGTAATAGCAACACCAATACAGTACTAAATTTGTTTAAATTCTGTTCGATCGTGTTTTATTGTCTAAATAATGAAATATCTGACGTAAAGCACTCATAAAACTTTTTCTACCTCCAAATTAATTAAATTTAATTAACAAATCATCTTTAAAATTGCAATGTTTCCAATTTTTTCGGCTGGCTATAAAAAAACATGGCAGTGATTATAATTGTATAACTCAGCAGGCTTATGTGGAGCGCTTCTCTGTCAAAACCAACAGTTTAAACCTCACTGACAGATGGGAAGGTTAGGCTGTACCTGTAAAGAGCTTTCTTTTGCCAGGCAATCAGCTTGCTCATTCCTGAAGATCCCAATGTGGCTAGGCATCCACTGTAGTTTTACTAGTTTACATTGCTGTTGCATCGCGTGGATGCTAATCTTGCAAGAGATTTTAGTTGAATGGCCTCTGAATTACATAGACGAGAAAGAGAGAGGGTTCTCATTAAATCATTGGGGTGATACGTCTGTAAATTACGCTGAAACGGCAGCCTTTTAAGATGGATTTTTGAGAAAGGTCTAAGGTTATCCCTTCCCCAAAACTACTCCAGTATGAATTAGGAAAAAAAAAGAAACTTTCAAATAAAATCGATAGAAATAAAAACCAAGTATATTCTACCAAGAAAATCGTAGGACTCGTTTTTTTTATTTTGAGCAAAATGGTACTTCCGGATAAAAAAAAAAATCTAGATTTTCTTTTTGAGATTTTCTTTATACCTACAAAAAAAAAAAAAAAAAAACAAAGACATACAAACCAATTTCTAAATACCACCAATTTTCCGATACAGACACCTCGAAATAATGTATTTTCGGTAATATCAAATTCAAAAATTTGCAGCTATCACAATATTTGCTAAATGGTAAGTAAAAATTATAGTAAATAATAAATAATATAAAGAGTACAAAGCTGATGGAGGAAAAAAATTCAATTTTGATGCTTTTGAGTGGAAGCGAATAAAGCGAAATCATTTTTCTCACTTAATAAACACTAAGGAGTGAATAGTCTTTTGGGGGGGGGAGACGTTCCAGTTTTATCCCTTCTCTGAAACCTCTTAAAATCTATTTTTCCAGATAAATGTTTCAAATAAAAGTAATCAAACTACATGTAAGTAATAAGTTTATCTAGTATTTATAATCATTGTTGTGGTTGGTTCCGCAGAGCTGGAAAGCATCAGAGATATTTTCCTTGACAGCCTATTTCTTTTTGTGGTCATCACGCCGGTTTCTGGCATTCGCCCATCATCAGGTTGCTTTTTGTCAAGCAGTGTGATAACTTAGATTTGCACAGAGCAAATTTAATTGATACACTGTATGCTACACTGACAAAAAGCATTCAGATCATGGACGAACGCCCGAAACCGGTCGATGCCCACAAAAAGAAGCAAGCTATCACGAAAAATATCACTGATATTTATAATCAGGTAAAAAACACCTTAAAACATAGATAGGGAAATTAATAACAATTCTACAACCTGTTTTCGTGAATACATCATTTACTCCTCTAGTGATGGCTGCTTTCATTGCAATTTACAATAATATTAATTTAAAAATATATTGAATTACAAAATTCATAAAATACATATAAAGTGATACTGTAATAATACTATAAATACTAAAATAATAAAATATAAAAGTAATGGAATACATCGAATTAATAATAATGTATTTATGGATTTTTAATAGTTGTAAATTTAATTAAATTTATAAATTTTTAATAAATTGTAAGTTTAATTAATAACACTTAAAAAAAATAAATAAATATTACAAAGCTAACAATATAATATAATGAAATTTGTACAAAACTATTTCATGTACAGATATTTGAACAACTATTACAACAAAGTGTCCAGGACTCAGATCGTACAAACAGTACTGACATTCTCTTCCCTAGTGGGTGGAGTGATCTCATCTGAACGATAGTAAATGGTTGGTCAGCCGTTCTAGTGAATATCAGCAATCAAGTAACAAAGTGGACATTGTCTGTGTGAGTTTTCACAACAAAACAATGAGTTTTCCTGATTATCTTGTTCTGCTGACATTAACAGAACAATTTTCTTTATTAATGAAAATTACTTTCATTTCTTCCAATTGTTGAATTACTTTTTTTTTTTCTTTTAGTTAACAAAAATATTATTGTAGACAAAAATAATCTTAATCAAAATCAGAATAGTTTCATTAAAAACTTAAATTTTGCTTAAGTTAAACTGTTTTTCGTTACTTCTTGCCTCCCTCCTCCCAATGAACATTTACATTTATTCCAGACCCCAGCTGCTTAATTCAGATCAGACTAGTTGATTGTATGGTTCCTTAACAATAATAGTTACTTGATTTTAATACTGTTCAAAGTAATTTATTAATTTCAAACTTAGTAGAGCATATTTAGTTAGTTCTATATCCAGTTTCAATGTTTACTAATGTTTACCACATTTTAAGTAAACCTGGTTTGTGTTAATTTATCTGGGTATTATTACTTACTTTCTACTATCACAAACAAAAAAAAACTTGCTGAATAAATCCTGCAAATTTATTATGCAGAAATTTTTCAAAAATTTAGAGAAACCTTGAAATTACATTTTGATATCAGTAAACTCTATTGCTTGGTGGTATTTATCAATAAAAAATACTGAGGAGTTAATGAATTACAAGACTTTGAAATGAGGAAGAGGTGAAGAAAGATTTTTTGGTTGAGTCTGACAAGCTGGAAAAGATCAGAGATTTTGCCCGTGAGAGCTTGCTTTATTTTGTTGCCATTGAGACCGGTTTCAAGCAGTTCGTCCACCATTTCTAGATAAACAGTGCAAGAGCATAGATTTGTATAAATACATAAATATATTCTGAAGGGTTATGACCAGGAAAGTGGAGAAAAAAACTGATTATGCAATCCCAATGTCCCTCTTTGTAGTGGTGAGCAATCAGTTGACCAACATTCCGGCAAGGAAACATGCTGAGGAACTATCTTCACGGAGCCGATACCTTTTTTGTGTAGGTAAAAGAATTGCAAAATTACGACCATATTGATAAGAGAATAGATAAGCCATCAGCTTAATTATCGAAGGCATAACAGATCAGGATGAGTAATACTATATATTGTGTACACTGAATATTGCATTGAGCTAAGAATACTTCCCCGTAGGATAACAGAATCGTGTGAAGAAAGTGATATAATGGAAAGCCAAAAGAATCAGTGAAAAGTTAGGATACATGTACAGTTAATTAGTCTGAGTAGCTCTTATGTTTCCGCATTAGTCAGATCCTATCCTGTGCTAAGTACATAACGATGGGTTTCAGAAGGAGAGAAAATGGGTTGTATAGATAAATAAACTAGAAGTATATGTGAACATCTATAATCGAAAAATAGCACAAACTGCCTGGACTTTACACTAACATATATAAAAATGGTACTGAGAGGTAAAGAGAAAGTTTGTTGACAGGTTGTGACTGCTGTATGAACTCTGCTGCAAGACTGTCGGTAGATTCCCTCCCATGGCTGATACAGCTATATTTAAACAGTTTTCCCCACACTAGTCTGGCCTAAAGTAGTGAGTGAGACTGTCTCTCTCTCGCTCTCTCTCTCTGCTTTGGATCCCTCTCTTTGGATCCTATTATACCGGGCAAACTATTTCTGCGCAAAAGAGAATGGAAGAATAATGGCTTTTGAATTTCACAAAAAATAGTAAAACTTAGATTGTACTGTTGAGCCCCATATCATATGGCTTTCCTAAAACAATACATTCTATTGTGCACAATGATTTTCCATTTCATGTTAACTATAGATTATTGTAATTAACAACAGCTTTATGAGAACAACAAGAAAATGAAATATTCCAAATTAACCTAAATTTCTGACAACAACTTCAAGAAAATTATTTTAAGTCTTAGAGGAAGATTTTGTTTTCATCAGATTTAATAAATAATGTGTATTTAATAAATAAGCACAGTGAACGTCTATTTAACAGTACATAAATATAACAAAGTATCAGTGTCTCGTTAAAAAGATCTCGTTGAACAATTAAATTATAATAAGCTGTAATGAAATAGAGCAGGGATAAACGTACTAGAATTTCATAAAAACAAAAATATTATTTTTTAGATAATATCTTCTTTGAACGTTCAAAGAATAAATATTATTATTAAAATGAGGTGTTTACATTTTTGTGGTTTATAAACTGAAAGACGATAGTTAACAAACAACTTTTTCTCATAGTTTAAAAATTTATTTATTTTTTCTCTTTTCCATAAAAAAAAGAAAAAAAAACTAAACTAAAGTTAGAGACTTGTGCTTTATTTATAAACCACCAACAAGAAATTGACTGAATCCCAACATTAACATTCATTATTAAATTAGAAACTAAGTAAACTCGTATAAATTTATAACTTCTTGAAATTAGTTGTAGCTATGACAACCGGCACTAGCTACTACTGCAAAGTTATCTGCATAGTACAATAAAAGTATTCTACAAAAATAGTTTGATTAACAGTGCAATTATTATACACAAATTTATTAAACTAAAAAGTAAAACACACATTCGAAATCATCCTATAGTGATATTCACCGTTAAAAATTGATAATTTTAATTCAAATTTGGTTATTTCTATTTGTTCCTAATATTTATATGAGCAATGCCCTTATATATCATCAAAATAAAATGACACATTTGAGGAAAAATATTTAAAAAAAAAAAAAACTGATATTATTTATATCCTTATAGAGTCAAAACAATAGTAAAGAAAAAAATCTGGTGTGAAACACTCACAACAACTTTCTCTTAATCCTGTTCTCAAAATTATAATTGACAAAGGTTATAGTTTGTGTACCAAATGTAACGAAATTCGTCGAAAACTGGAAAAAATCTGTTCAGTGAAAGAGTACTTCTGGCTTTCTAATTTTCTCAAAACTTGGAATTTAGGCCATCTATTTATTTTTAATTAATTTTGATTGGATGATAGAATTGTACAGTCAACTATGATACCACTTTAGAGGAAGCTGTAACCCCGCCCCTCCCCAAAAAGTGCCCTTAAATGAATTTTCCCAGAGAAATGTTATAAATAAAAGTTATAGATCTTTGTATGTTTAGTTTGTATAAAATGTTTCAAGAAAATCGTTTGAGAAAATTGCGAAAAAGTGAAGAAAAAAAAATCATTTAGTAAAGTAGTACAGTAACGCACTTCCTGTTTATCCGTTTTTTTTTTTTCAAACTTGGAATTTCAACAACATATTTAATTTTATTAACATTTTTAGATGATAGAATTGTATAATAAACTGAAATAGCACTTTAGATGAAAACATATCGCCAACTCTCCGCCTTAATTGACCTTAAATGAATTTTCCCAGAGAAATGTTTCAAATAAAAGTTGTAGCTGTTAGTATATTTACTCGATATACAAGGTTTGAAGAAAATCGCAAAAACGTAAAAAAAAAAACTACTAAAGTTGTATTCCGGTTGAGGAATTTTGACAGATGACCCACTGTCGGAACCCACGGTGATAACTAAACGGAATATCAAGTTTGAACTTTCTACGAGTTTTCGTTTTTGAGCTATGCTGTTCACATACACGCACACACACACAACACACACCATTTGCTTAGAAAACACTTTTATGGACTAAGGGGACCTCAAAAAACATATTTCCGGTAAAAACTGAATATCGAAAATTTGACACGATTACAATACTTCCTCTTCCTAGGAGTAAGAGAAAGTAAAAAAAATCATTGGACCCGTTAACCAGATCATGAAAAACTGAGAAACAATAAAATAAAATCAATAAAATCTTATTTCCAGTCAATTGATTTTGAATTGTAAGTTCTTATCAAAAGCTTTGATAATACCTAAAATAATTTTGGAGTTTTTAGTTTCCAGGGATCTTTCCTTTTTCTAAATTTTGCTGTTCACAAACACACAATAATTCGCTAAAAAACATGTATTTCTTTTTATCTATTTTCTGTGGAAATTCATAATTCTCAGAAATGTGATAAGTTTGCAATATTCCTCTTAAACAGCAAGAAATGCTTCACTTATTTTCTCAAATTTAAAAAAGTTTCTATTCTGTGATCGCCTTTCTGGCTTTTAGTCATTATAACGTGAAAAAAATTCAATTTTCTTTTAAAAGTAGAAATATTTCAATTAAATGAATTTTTCTAAACAGAATCCACGAAGCCTTTATTAAATCCACGTTCAAGTTAAAAATCAGATAAAAATACAAATTGGAAACAAATTATAATTGAGAATGAAAATTGAGTGAGCAAGTCGTGTGTGAGATTTCACATCGGATTAATATTTTTTTTTTCCGATCGATCCTTTTTCGTACAAGTGAGGCTGGAAGATTCTTTTTCCCAACTGTTAATATTCCCGCTCCTTTTGTGAAGGAGAGTGTTTTTTTTCAGTATGCTGGGAAAATATCAATATAGGTAAGTAAAATTAAGTAAACAAATAAATATTAAACAAAACAAAAATTACAGTGCCATAGACGTAAAAAATTCCAAATTTTTTATGTTTTTGTTGAATGAAAATAAATAAAGTAAAATTATTTCTCTCACATAATAAACAAACGGAGTGAATATGGTGTATGGGGGTGGGAGAGGAATATTCCAATTTAATTTGTAAATTCCACTCGCTTTACAGTTCCGCACAAAATGTACAATGATCCCTTCTCTCTTGATGCATATTTTTTTTTTTTTTTTACTTTAGTTTTATTCCATTCTATTCATTTACTTGCAATTATTATCCTCCGTTTTCCTTTTTTATTACTTTCTCTTACTCCTAGTTACAGAAAGTGGTGCAAGATTTTAGAAATTGAATTTTCACCGGAAATAAGAAAAAAAAAATTAGCAAAAATATTGTTATGTTTGGTGTGTGTGCGTGTGTTTTAGTAGAATATCCCCCCAAAATTGAAAGGTCGCAAGAAGCTCAAATTTGACACTCCATTCAAATTTTTATGCAAAATTTATCAACCGGAAGTGGGTCTTTACGTAATAGTGGCTTTTTTTTTTTAGTTTTTGTGATTTTCTCGAAAATGGCTCCACATCGTATACTATCTAAACACTTAAATACCTATCACTTTTCTTTAATACAGTTTCTTGGAAAAATTAATTTTTCAGGTGTTATTAGTGAATAGTAGTGTTATGCTTTCCACTAATGTACCACTTCAGTTTAACATATAGCATACTCTCTCACTTACTAATAGAATTTGAAAATAAAAAATCAAGGAAATATCTCAGGAGTATCTGAAATATATTCCGTGATAGCCTGCTTCTTTTTGTGGTCATCTATCCGGTTTCGGACGATGGTCCATCATCAGCATGTTTGATGTAATGTAACTATGAAAATTGCAATAAGAAAAAGTGCTTTGTTTTATTTCATATCCCATATTTTTTTTTTTTTTTAGCCATTAATTTCTGCCCAAAGTCAATATTAAATTTGATAGGCGCTTTCTCCCTAGAAACTTCAAAAAGTTGGATAATCATTCTGACCGTCTGGATATTTAAAACAAAGTTCTTCAGGAATAATTATTAGTCGATTTTTTTATTAATGACTACAATAAAACTTATGCATCACTAGAATACCTGAATTTTAATTATTATTCTAACAATTTAGGAGAAAAATGGGCTAGAAGCTAAATTTGTATAAGTGCTTTTATTATAATATTTGTTAAACCTTATTTGTCGCCAATTTTCATGCACAGAAATAAATAATAGCTTTTCTTTCGTCAAGGAAAAAATCATTTTTACCTCAAGGAATTCAGTTTTTATTTTATGAATACTGTTGAACAATTAGTGGGTAAACTCGCAATAAAACTGTTATAAAATATTGGCCGCACAGAATAAATCATTAGAGTTTTGTAGTAAAGTAAAACTCAAATGTAATTTATAACAAATCCAATGTACTGTTCGGAGAGTCAACAGCGAGTTGTAAGAAATACTTTTAGCGACTGCGTAATAGCTGGTAAGAAACTTTAATCATACTAATGTAATAGTGAACATAATTAACAGCCTACAATATCCGCAGTGAGTTGTTATATATATGTATAGTCTATACTTGTAATGAGTGTTTGTGTTTCCATGGAAACTGTTCGCAGCAGTCTATCAATCAAAAGTTTAGTTGGAAATGTCCTTCAAAACCCTTAAGTGAGAAATGTATTTTGTAACAGAATATTGTACTGTTTGAATGTGGAGAATCAATGGCTGAACTTTGAATTGTTTAAACTTTTGTGGTTGCTGTAGGTATAGTAATAAGTAGTCCAGTGATCACTTTCCTGCTATAATCAACAGCCTATCAGATTTAATTGTTAAAACAATTTAAAAATCGTTTACTGATTTTTTTTTTTTTTGTTCAGTTTAGTGAGCAGTTCCATTACTTTGTAATATTAGGAATCAATAAATACTTTGCTAGAATTCCTTGCACTAAGAAAAATTAGATTATGCTTAACTTCAACTTTTACAGAAAACGTTTCTCGGGTTTTCCGGTATTTTCACGACAACAGTTCCAACTTTTTTCATTAAGCTTCTTATAAGCTTAAGTTTTATAAGTTATAGTAGGTGGTCAATTATAATAACCACACATAAATTATAAACTTATCGCTTCTTTCGACATTTTTTTAAGGTATACGGATGAGTCAAGCATCCTGGGGTGATGGGGCTGGAGTATTTGGGCCGGGGACCAGGTACTCAGCGTCTATGGGCAAGTTTTCCAAGCGGAAATTTGGAAGATGGTCTAGTTTAACATCGATAGAAAATATCGGAATAAGAAGATTGTAATCCTATCCAATAGCCATTGGGCTCATATGTTATAAGTTAAAAAATGCTATGAGAATGACTCGGCAGATTTATTGATCTGGGCAGGAGCAATCGAGTCACCCTATTTTGTATGCCAGGGCATGTCGGCTTGGAAAGTAATAAGATGGCATACACCCCGACAAGGAAAGGCGCTTTATCCCTCTTTGTGAGGCCTGAACACTTCTACTTCAGTAAATAATGAAAAAAATTATGTGATTAATTAAAATTAATTATTTATTTTAATTAATAATTATTATAAAATTGTGGAGACAGGTCTATCTCTGGTAAGTGCGCTGAAGTATACTGCAGATATTACAACTCAGTTACAACATTTGCAAATGTCAAGGCCATTCTTCTATCATATGTAGACGTGCAAAGCGATGTTAAGCGCCATACATTCTTCAGCAATACCTGTATTCGTACACCAGCTGGAACAATGCAAACAAATCAGTATTTACCAAGCGGTATGCTTTGTGTTGCTTCAGCTGATATATATGATAATCAGCATTGTGCTCTTGTTGCTGACGGATTATTGCTCGATGTACCTCTACTTTTGGTCGCAGTCACCATGATTTCATTTAGGTAAGATTTACAAGAGAAGTTACTGTCACATACTGGACAAGGTGAAAAGTTCTCGGCTTAGCCCATATATGGCACCACTACAAATGAAATTATTGTTTTATTATGTTGGCACACTTGTTCCAAAAGTAAATTACTATAATGGGGTATTGAAGGAGAGAAATGGCCAGGTTAGAATGAATTAACTAAATATGGTTAACACTGTATAATATGATAAATGACACTGACTGCCTGGATTTTACACTTGAAATGATAGAGTATGGTAGATTAGAAAAGGGGTAATGTCACGTAGTGATGAACTCAGTAGTATGAACTGTCACCCTATCTGTCTTCCGCCGCTGTATTTATGCAGTTTCTCCCACTCCAGTCCAAGAGAATGGTCCTGTCATTTGTCTCTCTTTGGACACTATTACGATACCAAATGTGAATTTGATCAGACAAATTGTTTGTCTTAATGGCTGTTTAAGGTATTATGTGTTTTTGCCAAAATTAATAAACTTGAATACCATTCTGTCATAAAATTCTTCGTTTTGGATGGTTTATCGCCAGCAGAAAATCATCCAAAGTTGGTGAAAGTGTATAAGAAGTCTGCATCTTTGTTATCAGCAGTAAAATAAATGGGCAGCTGTGTTTAAACATGGTCGTACATCGATTGAAGCTGATTCTCGCGAAGGATGGTCAAAAACTGCAACTACCGAAGAAAATATCGAAAAGGTAGGTAAGTACCAATTTAATGCGGATACAGAAAAAAAAAGTAATATTTAAGACGTGAGTAAAAGATTTTTACAACTTTTGCTGCGCTCGTGTGATGAATGCCAGGGCTCAAATGTAAAAAAAAACATTACATTCTGTTTTATAAATAACTAGTCTTTGATTTAAAATCAAATTTAATTTGGTTTTAAGTAATTGGAATGCAAAAAACCCAAACTTATTTCATATTCAAAAAATTACTTGTTAAAAAGTAAACGAGAAATGTTAAAATAAAAACTACGAATATGTATGCGCCTTTGCCTGCATAAACACAATGAATTTTCAAGTACCATTCAGTTAAGTATCCAAGCCATTCCATTCAGTACAGACTACCACATACAGGAAACAATTAATTAAGTCAACAATCTTATACAGCTGTTATATTTGTTAGGAATCTTTGAAAATTCAAAAGACTAATTTACAAAAATGATTACTGATTGGGAAATTTTTATTATTATTATTTCATGAAGAAATTTGGTGAGGATCGGTCAAGAAAAAACATTCAGTTATGACAACTTTTCGACAGAGTTTCCTGCCTTTATCAAGGCTTTTAATCTAAAAACAATACAATTAGGAACCACAATGCATTAATGATACTGTAAAAAGCAGAAAAATCACAAAAAACAAAAACAAACAAAAGAAAAAGGAAAATTAAAAAAAAAAAATATTAAACTTACATATAGAGAGTCGTGAAGATGTGGAGAAAGAATTTTTAAACTTACACATTTGTTTAAAGCAGAAACGTAAAAGGGAAACTTAAAAGTTACTAGTGCCTCGTCTTAAATCATCTACAGAAATAAAAGTGGGTTGAATAGGCAAGTGAAAGAGATTAGAGGACATTTTCAGGGGTGAAGTAGGTGAAACGGAATTCTAGGTCATGTTTTGAAAAAACCGTTATACACCGCGGATAATTTCATGATATTCTTACGAAAATTAACAGAAAATTTATTTCTTGTGATATATATCCTTTCTAATATATTCCTTTTTTTTTTTGTTGCTGATTTTTTGTGTCTTGCTAGTCAATAACTCTCCCACTCCTCCAAAAATTTATGGTCTTGTCAAAACTCACAAAATAGGTAATCCTTTACGACCTACTATTTCTTTCATTAACTCCCCTACCTATCGAATCTCCAAGTACCTAGCAGAATTACTTCAACCTTTTGCCAATGAAAATAACAACATTAAAGATTCCTTTGTTCTTAAAGAGAAATTAGAAACTTTATAACTTCCCGATAACTATATTCTCATATCCCTTGATGTCTCCTCCTTATTTAGAAATGTTCCTATAAATGACGCAATAGCTCTAATAAAAAATAATATCCCTTTATTAAATAATAAAACAGAAATTCCCATGAACACATTCATCACCTTACTCACACACACTGTAGTAACTCAGTATACTTTACATGTAACAACCAATTATAAAAACAGATTTTCGGAACACAATGGATAGTAGCTTAGGACCAATTCTTGCTGATATTATCATGAACGACTTAAAAGAAAAATCCATTCCCATACTTCCTTTTAAATTGCCCTTCTTTTACAAATATGTAGATTATTGCATAGCAGCAATACCATCTGACCAAATACACACTATTCTCGACATATTTAATTCTTTCCATCCTCGTCTACATTTTACTTACGAACTAGAAGACAACAATAATATTAACTTTCTCGACTTAACCATTATAGGCGATGTTAACAATACCCTTATAACCTACTGGCACTCAAGAAACATACGATTCGACCCTTACCTTCACTTTAAATTCCAACACCCACATTCCCAAAAAATGAATTTTCTTAAAGCTTTGGCCCAACGCGTCCGTTCCCTTAGTCATCCCAAATTTCATCAGGACAATAAAAAAAGACTTTCTATAATTTTCTCTAACAATGGCAATCCTCAACACCTCATTAATAGAACACTAACGAAATACTGTCATCTACACTCACCAACACAGAAAATCTCGAAAATTTTCAGACGCTCTAATATCACTTAGACTACAAATGCACTAACACTATTAACAAATTATACAGCAAACTTAAAGACCGACAAACTTAAAAACCGTACTCCCGCGGACCAATTACAATCAGACCTCGTTTACCAGATAGACTGTACACAATGTCCAGTTGTTTATGTTGGTCAAACTTCACAATAATTAGAAAATAGAATATACCAACATGAATACGATTGCAGAAAATAAAAGATAATGATAACATTACTGCACTGACGAAACATTTTAGGGGAAAAAATAAAAAATTTGATTTTTCTAAAACCAAAATATTAGCAAAAGAAACTAACAGGATAAAAAAGAAATATATTACAAATAATTTATATTAAATGAAATAAATTATCGGTTAGTTTTCGTAATGATACCATGAATTTGTTCGCTCTGTATAACGGTTTTTTCAAAACATGACCTTCTAGAAATCCCTTTCACATACCCGACACCAAAAAATTTCCTCTAATCCCTTTCACTTGCCTATTCAACCCACTTTCATTTCTGTACATTTCTTCATTTAGGACGAGGCAATAATAACTTTTAAGTTTCCCCTTTATGTTTCTACGATGTAACAAATGTGTAAGTTTAAAATTATTCTTTTCTTTTTTTGTTTTTGTTATTTTTCTGCTTTTTGCAGTATTATTAATGCATTGTGGTTCCTCATTGTATTGTTTTTTAGATTAGAGCCTTGATAAGACTGGAAACTCTGTCGAAACGTTAGCAAAATTTAATGTTTTTTCTTGAACGATCCTCACCAGATATCTTCATAGCATAATTCAATAATTTATTATTATTATTATTATTATTATTTTAATTTAAGGCGCGTCAACATCAATGGTCATTAGCGCCCGAAGCCATCTAGTGCACTGCCGGCCTCCGGAAAGTGTTTTCTCGTTACAAACAACACTGACCATCACCGAGCAGTGAGCTGTAGAGGCTCCTAGGAAGAAAAAGACTAAGGGTAGCCCAGCTAGACTTGAACCCGGGTCCTGCGCACGGGAGTCTAGTATGCTTACCACTTAGCAATTCTCGCCGCTATATTATTATTACATTACATAATAGTGCACTGAGGAAAATATCTGTGATGAATTTTCAGACCAAATACAAATTAAAAACCTACTCTCAGCTTGTTTTCTTTTTGATCAGTGGAAATCATATTTTTTGATGGATAACAAGAGATAAGTGCGACAACAAGCATCAGCAACCTAGAAGATATGTAGTGGTTCACTTGAATGTTCTAAGATTGTGCACTTTAATTAATCAAGTATAAAGCTGCAAGGTGATGTCCAAAAGTGTGAAACTAAGTGATCACTGTCGTACGCTAGTCTCAGCCCATATTACGAGTCAGTATATTAAGTATTGGTGGATCTAACAGTTGTCCATGTTATTTGATTGAAATACCTTCATTCTTATTACATCCATAGGAAAAATTGCTAGACCTTTGCCTCCTACGTTATATTCTGT